>JAXQGS010000623.1:0-16631 GCA_037040325.1 Mucor sp. M7501 | reverse complement strand
ATCATTCAAAATCATCAATTTTTCCCTTGCTAGTACAGGGCAAAATTTGCCAGAAATCGATCATCAACTCGATCCCCCAAAAATCGCTGAAAGGTGATTCATAACCCAATGTCAGGTCGTAGAACACGATTACACCTGTTTTGAGGTCTAGATCGCACTTCGTTGACAAGATACAAGCGATTTAAACTCTTGATTTTACAGTGGTAAATACATTCGAGGGCTGCTCACTGAAGATTGCGCTTATTAACATCGGGTTTGATGGTCTGTAGTTTATCATCTAGCAAAACAGTGCATGATTAAACTCTTTGTCCATCAAAAAGTGCAAAACTCCCAGAGGGCTTTTGCAAAGTTTACCCAAAATTGATAAAAAACTGTTTTTGTAAATTTAGCAGGTATCAAATCGATTGACCGGCATTGTGTCGCTTGACGGATGAACGAAAAGGAATATACCTCTGATCTGACGCTGAAATAACCTTTTCTTACTATTAGAAACCACATATCGTCCAACAGATAAACAGAATTGATTCATTTCGTAAAATTCATATAAAGGTCTCACAAACAAAGTTTCGCGATTTGTTCTGGATCAATAGCAACATGTTGAATTGATATATGCCTTATTAGTAGTAAAAGTTTTTGTTTTTATGACCAACAACGCAATCGTTCAATTTTCAAGAAAACCATGAGAAATATCCATTATGGTTTTTGTTTGAATTCTGATGATCCCAAAAAAGTTAAGCAGAGGCGTTAGAAAGTAACTGCTGCTATACGAAAGCAGCTCATTAATACTATTTTGGTAGCCTAGAACAGCCTGCAACGCGAGAAATCTTGCTCTAATGCACCCTAATTTGACATTCTTGTGGCTACTTGGAGGTAGTGCTAATATGTTTACCAACCTGTATACAGGTTGTCTCTTCAAAGGCAGTTGTGGAATACTTGAAAAGAGTCAGATCCACAGTTACAGGCCGCTTCTGAAAGGATTTGCAGGTGATAATGGTGTTTGGTAAGGCATATATATTATCAAGATTGCTTTTGATCCTCAATAGTTGAATGAAAAAATTATTATAGGCATCTATAAGCAACTTGTGGCAATCAGGCAGCTCTAAATACACATGTGAATGGGATTTTGAAAATGATTCAATCATGAAGTGGTTCTCGCTTGATTTGATGGTGATTCCGGAAGATTGTGTGAGTTTATCACTAATTACCAAGTAAATGTGCCATCTATATCATTTTTGAGACCCACATGAATTGCCCTTGAAATCTAATGTGGATCACTCAGCCACCATGAGGCATACGCTAATGTTGTAGATTGGATATTGGAGCCTAACAAGCCTGGGCCTAATACGTCTGGGCCTTTCAAACGCGATAGCTTTGCTTCCAATGAACATCAAAGTGATACAAGGTTTCTCGGCTCAACAAAGTTTTGTTTATCATTGCCATGCCAGGTCATGGGGATATAGTAGGAAGCGGCGTATTTTACGTGATTTTGTCGAGATGCTTTACCATGAACGAAACGGCAAACATTCTCTAGCAAACTGCTCGTGTACCATTGCTGCCAATTTAGAATACGGGTGGTTTGTATCCCAATGTGATCTTTATCAAATTCTGCATTGATAATTAAAGCAGAAAATCACTCTATGACGTATGGCGACCTTGCTGTTAAAACTTTGTGTGTGTGTGTGTGTGTGCCATTTTTAGGCTCTTTTTAGATTAACACCATTTCGTGTGTGAGTCCTTTCTTTATCTCTCTCTCTTTCTCTCTCTTTTCCTTTTTTTTTCCCTCTCTTTTACCCTGTAGCATACTATCCCTTCTCATCTCCCCCCCCCCTTCTCCCTACTTGGTTGAATGGTTTTTCAACATCAATACATGACAACAGGCAATTATGCCGTCAACAAACCAGACAGCATACCCAACTATAGACTCAAGCTAGAATCACAGGCAAGGCCTTCCTCGTCAGAACTGCAACAGCAACAACGCCAACTTGCCTCTACTGTAAGATTGTAAAACCCCCCTTCCAGATGCCCGAGATGGCATGGTTAACATTGATGTTTGTCTAGTACTTTAGCCACGATGATCCTGCTGCATTTGCTTATTTTCAGCAAGAACTTCTGTCACCTCGCTTACAGCAAGCCTTGATCAATCAGGCTGCTACAGTATCCGATGTGAACAATGTCAATTTCGCACCTCAGCAGCAACAGCAGCTTCTACTACAAGAGCAGCATCAACAGGATCAATTGCATCATCAACTACTATTACATCAGCAACAACAGCATTATCATCAGATACAAAACCATCATACACAGCAGCAGCAGCAGCAGCAGCAGCAGCAACAACAACAACCACAGCAGCAGCAGCAACAGCATAATCATTCTCAAAAGCAATTCATACCATCCATTATGGTTCCTCCTCAATCACCTACACTCTCGAGCTATTATTTCGAAAATGGCTGGGTCAATCACTATTACGATCCAAAGCGTAGACAGTATCTATCAAGCAGAGTGGATCCAGACTATCAACAGAGATTCTCAAAGAGACAAGATGTGGGCTTGTTGCAGCAGCAGCAGCAGCAGCAGCAGCAGCAGCATCTTCAACAACAACTACTACAGCAGCCACAGCAGCCACAGCAACCACAGTACGTCTATCCTAGAGGCAACAAGAGATCGTATTCAATTGCATCCAGCCAAAATGAACCCACACTTGTTTTATCAAATCACCAACATCATACCACCAGCAACACACAAAGCAGCTATCTCTCTGCTGCTGCTCCCGCCGCTACTGCCGCTGCTGCTGTAGCCGCAGTGTCATCCACCTCGCAACAACCCATCATACCATCTCAGCTACTGCAATCACCTCACGCTACAACTACCAGTGCGGATGAATGGCGTGAAAGTCTATTGCAGTATGCACACAACTTGTACTCTACTTCACCGCAAAACCCATATCTGTTACCACTTCTTCATGCACTCCACGACGCCTACCCCACCCATTTACCAACACTGCTGCTGCTGGCATGTGTCTACTATTCCTATCAAGACTATCAGTCCTCACTCAAATACAACCACCTCATTCTGAAATACGACGCCAGCTACGTCGAGGCCATGAGCAACATTGGCACCACACTGCGAAGCATTGGAAAGACGGCAGAGGCGGAGCGCTGGTGGTACCAAGCAGTTAAATTGCGGCCTGGCTATTGGGACGCAGTCGAGAATCTGGTGGGCGTGCTGTGCGCCAAGAATGAAGACGCCAACAGCAAGGACGATTTACCGCCACGCTACAAGGAAGCGCTGGCTGTGTGCGAGTTTGTCGAAAAGTTCTTTTTCAAGCAGCAGCCTTCGATCCTCAAACAGCCTCTCCAGCTGCCCATCCACCAGCTGGCTCGTCTGCAGAATCTCTTTTACGCAAAGGGTAACCTGAAATACGCTCTGGGCGATATTCAAGGGGCACAACGGGAGTATGAAAAAGGGTTGGAGCTAGCCTTTGGGGGCATAGACCTGTTGTCCATCTGTAACATGATTGTGTATGCGTGCCATTCTGCCACTGCCACTGCCACTGCCACAACGACGACGACGACGACGCCAGCAAACGCAGAGATTCCTCTGGTGCTGCTGCAGCCTGACCAAGCGGCTCGCATCCTGCAGATTGTGTTTCCTCGCTCTGGCGGTGTGCTGCCCAGCCTCGTCCATGTCAGCAATGCCACGTCCAGCAACACAGAGTCCGTGTCCACCATCCAGCAGACAAACCAGACGACATCGACCATCTTGCTGACCCTGTCCAAGCTGTTTCAGGACCTGATGAACCCCACCACGCCCGAACTAGTCGCTGCTGCTGCTCATGTCACGTTCAACGGCAAGCAGCCCTCGCTGTCGGTGCTGCTGCCTCTGTATTACCTCAGTCTGGCGCTCCATCCCAGCCCGTCCACGGCGAACAACCTGGGCATCATCCTGAGCAACATTCCTGTCGCTGTAGCCAACGCCGCAGTCAAGCTACCCACGGTCCAGCAGGCTGCACCGCTGACAGGCACCATGCTGGCCATGCAGTACTACATGTACGGCCTGCAATTGGATCCTCGACACCCTCATCTCTACACCAATTTGGGCTCGCTATTAAAGGACATGGGCCATCTCAACGAAGCTGTCAGCATGTACGAAAAGGCAGTCGAGTACAATCCTCGCTTCGACGTCGCTCTGGCCAATCTGGGCAATGCAATCAAGGATCTGGGCCGCGTGCAGGATTCAGTGCAATGGTACCGCCGCGCCGTGGAAGTCAACCCCAACTTTGTAGATGCTGTGTGTGGATTAGTCAACTCGCTGAGCGGTGTGTGTGATTGGCGCGGTCGAGGTGGTGTTGGCAATGAGGCCAGCGTGGATCAGTATGGCCACTACTTTCCTCCCACGGGCAACGCGAGTGCAAAGAGCGGCTGGATCGGCCATGTGGTGGATATCGTCGAAAAGCAGCTGGACGAAGGCGCTATTTGGGGCACTGGTATCCTCAAGATGCTCTGCGGCACTGAATCCGTTGGACAGCGCTTGATTGAGCACATGATGGACTGCACCGACACACAGCACAAGGCGGCCATCTGGAAGTCTCGGCTGGCGTTTTACGCATCCGACAACGACAAACTCAAGAGGGATGAAGGCGGCTGGGTCATTCGCATGATTGAACGCATCATGAGACGTTTGCAGCACAAGTGGTATATAGAAACGTACGTCAATAACAACAATCAAAGACGCATTGTAGTGACACCAGAGCTCGCTGAAAAGTACGCTAGACCCTTGATCCCAAGCAGCCTCGCTAGTCCCCCTGTTCCCACCGTCCTGCCGTTCCACACATTCACTTACCCGCTTACTGCTCGTCAAATCCGGCTGATTTCGCATCGCAATGCACTTCGCATCTCCCACACATCGCTCAACTCTACCTGGGTGTCTCCGCATGTGTATCCGCCTCCACCTCCACCTTCGCCGCGTCTCAAGCTAGGCTACGTCTCTTCCGACTTTAACAACCATCCACTGTCTCATTTGATGCAGTCCGTGTTTGGGTTTCATGACAGGACCAAGTACGATGTGTATTGCTATGCCACCACACCCAGCGACAACTCGCCGTACCGTCAAAAGATCGAGCGGGAATCTCAGCACTTTCTGGACGTCTCTTCGTGGTCAAATCAGCAGGTAGTTGAAAAGGTGATTGCAGACGGGATCCATATTTTGATCAACCTGAACGGCTACACCAAAGGCGCTCGCAACGAAATCTTTGCTGCTAGGCCATGTCCAGTGCAGTGCTCATTCATGGGGTTTGCAGGCACGTTAGGCGGTGGCTGGTGCGACTGGATCATTGCCGATCCCATTGTGTGTCCTCCTGAAATGGTGAGTGGCGAGGTTTGGCGTCAGCGTGGCTCTGTTCAGGATGCTGCAAACGGCGATTTCGAAGGCGACATCGACCCTGAAGATGCGGCGCAAGATGACTTTGTGTACACTGAGAAATTCATCTACATGCCTCATTCGTACTTTGTCAATGATCACAAGCAGGGCTTCAGAGACGACCATCACGATCAAGCGCTCATGTTGCATAACGTACAAGCCAACGAAGACTCTATCTGGGCCGTGGAAGAGGAAAAGAGATGGAAGATGCGCCATGAAGTGTTCCCCAATCTGCCGGACGATGTGGTGGTGTTTGCCAACTTTAACCAGCTGTACAAATTGGAGCCTGGGACATTCCGCATGTGGCTTCGTATCTTGGAACGCGTGCCAAACTCAATTCTCTGGCTGCTGCGATTCCCTCCTGCTGGCGAGCAGCATCTGAAGCGTTGCGCACTCGAATGGGCTGGGCCACAAGTAGCCCACCGAGTCATCTTTACGGATGTCGCTCCCAAGCATGTCCACATTCATCGAGGAAGAGTCGCCGATATCTTTTTAGATACCCCTGAATGCAATGCTCACACAACAGCAGCTGATATCCTATGGTCTGGCACTCCCATTGTTACCTATCCCAAATACATGCACAAAATGTGTTCTCGTGTGGGTGCAAGCATTGCCATGGCAACGGGCTTTGGTGATGAAATGGTTGTTATGAACGAAACGCAGTACGAAGACAAAGCAGTGGAATTAGCTGGTAGCCTGTATTATTCTTACGAGACATCGCAGCTTGGTTCTGTATCACGCCATGGCCATGGATCTCTGATGGAGTTGCGCAAGAAACTGTTCATGTCGAGAGAGCAAAGCCGTCTATTTGACACTTTACGTTGGACTCAAAATCTCGAGAGAGGCTATTCTGAAGCTTGGAGACGCTGGGTCAGTGGCCAAGAATTTGAAGACATGTCACCTGTCAACACCGAGTCTGGCTGCATCTGGGTCAAGGATCCTGACGATGATATTGCTGTTCCTTGATACACTTTTTCCCTTTTTCTTTAACTTATTACTGTTTTTGCTTTCTTCTTTGGAACTATGGTACTTCATTTCATGCTAAAGTAGTTTATGATTTATTTATATTTAAAAAAGAAAGAAGAAAAAAGGCAGTGGTGATGATATTATTATTGTGTGTGTGTGTGCGTGTGCGTGTGTGTGTGTGTTAATGATGAAATGCTTACTAACTACATGATTTGAGAGTCTATTTCATTGTTAGGAACTGTGACAGAATACAACGACATCGCCTCTTCTTCGTCTATCATCGTGAAAATGACTATTGAAAAATCGACGGCATTCTCTATAGCCTTGAGCGTCCAGATAGTCTCCAATTTCAGGTACCAAATTGTCAAACAACAGGAGATGAGTGGTGGGCCAGATGCGATCTTGCTGGTGTGATTTTAAGAAATCGGTGGGATTGGCGTAGAATTGATCTGCTTCATCCAATGCATTGGCTTCTGCCGTTAACGGAGGCTCGCAAGTAAGGAACCACATGGGAATGTTATCATGAACAACAGAGTACCATGGCGTCGAGTGACAGGGCATGAGGACACCAACAGTAGTGGTTTTAGCGGGCAGCGATCGGATCCAGAGCATGACATCCATGACGCCTCGTTGATGCCAGATGGATGTGTACAATGCCATGAGTATTTGGGTTGCTACCAAAAACAGCATGATGCGTTTGCGCCACCTAGACGACCCTACTTGTTGTATGCCGTATGCTGCAATCATCAGAATCAGAGGTACGATGGGGAATATAAAGCGAAACTCTTTGTGTGGCAATAAACTGTATATAACGACAACCCAAATGGACAAGTACAGCAGTGATTTGATGCGATTGAACATGGGCGTGGTGTAGATGCGATAAAGCCCAAATCCAATCATTGGTAGAAATGTTGTAAAGATGAATGGGATGCCCTGAGACACATACCAATGCCACGTATGGACACCGTACAGCAGAGACACGTTGTTGACTACGTTGATCTTGAAGAACAAGTAGGGCGTAAACACAAGATGCTGCATGAAACCTGCCCAGCCTTGATTGTAGAGTCGTGTGTCGACCATCACATCCAATAGCACTACCAAGCCGCAGATAAGCATCGCATTGCTGGCTACCTTGAATTTGCTGCTGGAGCATAGTAACAGTTGAATACCCAAAAACAGCCAAATCAGTCCATTGGTAGGTCTCATCACGCAAGCGATCGAGGCAAAGACAAGCGATATACGATAGCGCCTCACCCACGATTTTCCTGTTGTTTTGACGATACCTGGTAATGGCCAATAGTTTAATGCAATGATGGTGAATACCATCTCCATGCTGTTGGATAGCGTTCTTGCTGCCATCAGAAAATTGAACCAGGAACACAATGTCGTGAAAAGCTGTCCAAACAACAGATTAGCATATACAGACGACATTTGGAAATAGGCCATACCATAGATAACGCAATGTCGTTTCCAATCACCTTTTTAGCCAATGTATAAGTAGCCACATCAGCTACAGCAGCCAACGTTGCCTGAAAGTACCGTGGCGCGGCTACAAGCAAATGCGTGTTCTCTAGTCCAACCAGTTGTATCAGCTTGTACACAATTGCAATAGCTAGGGGATGGGCGAAGCTTCTGATCTTTTCCCTCCATTCCCAGGTCAAGTAACCATTGCCAAATACTAGCTCGTGTGCTACTTCTTGTCCTTGCCAATATTCGTCTGGATTGTCATATGTTCGTGTATAAAATGCGTTTAATAGTCTGAATAATAAGCAGAGAATAAATATAAATGTGAGTGAAGAGGTGGTAGAAGACGGCTGTATCGTTGCTTGGACCATGGTTTATATAGTGATTAATATGATCGAGAGGGCAATTCATTTTTGTCACCACATTTGTAGGTTGAAATAGACGGAGTATCAACACGGTTGTGGTGTATTCCAAACGCAATCCATGTGGTTCCCCTGAATGCGTATCAACAGTTGATCGAATCAGCATAAAGACTCTTGTTTGAGAAGATCAGGAACATTTGAATTGTACTTAAACAATATATTGGTGCTGCTTTTTTACGAATCCATTTACCTTCTTACGAAATCAAAGTGAATAGACTATAACGCACTATATGCAACGCCAAATCAACCGACGATCTCAAACCTATGAAAGACAAATCAGTATCTGAAGTCCTAGTAATGACATGAGATTTGAGGTGTACGCTATTGATGTGATGCTATGCTATAATTGCGGTACATAAAGGATCTACTTGATAGACGACCGCCAACATTTCAAAAGAAAAGTGGCATTTGATGCCATTGCAATATACAGATTGACATGTTGTTCCTGACATTTATGCAACACGCTTGCAATGACAACAGCAACACAACGGCAGGTGACATGGAAGGAAATCCCACGCTTGGTATCTAAAAAGTGTACGAAACAGCTGCAATCTTTTGTTTATCTGATGGTATTCGCTATCAAAAAGGCTTAGTATCCATATTTCCTATACAGTTAAAATAAAATAGTGGCAAAGTAAAAAAGTGTTGTTTGTTGATGTTGCCATCAACTCTTCTTCAAATGACAAAAAGGCTTTTTGCTCAGTTCTTATGCGCTATATAATATGCACACTACTCGCAGTATCAAAGCCGATTCTTCCTTAATAGTCGCTGTCCTTTGTTTTTATTTGCTTTGCTTGTATAAATGTGATTTATTAGTGCAAAGGGGAAAATGAAGATACAAGTCAACAGATGTAGTAGCCATCACACATTCATCTCGCTAGAATTGGCAATGCCAAACATACAGAAATGAAGAAGGAGATGTTTCTGTTTTATTCTTTTAGTGAACACAAGTACCTACGTTAAATGAAAATCTGATATCTACCACATGAAATCAGAAGAAAGGACACAAGAACATTTGGCAAGCAAGGTCAATTTTGTCATTTTACAACAGGCGCCATAATTTAAGGTTTTTTTAAGATTGCAAACTGAGGCTTTTGTTTGTCAAAAGTATTTTACTTTTTTGTGATTTACTCAAACTATTTTAACGCGGGCTGATTGTTTATAAATACTTCAGCCATATATACATTCCTTTTTAGTCAAACAATGTTGAAATCTAGAATGAGGCGTCCTGGCTGGCTGTGGTTGTGTACATCTGTCTTTCTGAGTATAGGTGTGTGTGTGTGTGTGTGTGTGTGTGTGTGGGTTGATTTGTGGGTATTAAATATATACTTGTATGCAAGAAACAAGATGCGATGCTGAGATGTCTCCAAGATCTTGCCGCCTTACTTTCCTGCTTGCCCCTGTCCCTGTCCCTGCCCCTGCCCCTTTTTTTTAATTTCATATAAAGGTCATCTTGTCAGTGCTGTGGGGACCAAAGTTGTACTCAGGGGGGCTTTTGCTAATCCCTGGATGAACATTGTTCGTTATCCTGTTACCCCATCAGCAACCCAAATCCACGTTGCAGCTGTTACTGTTTCACAGCAGACCAGCATCCAAGCTTTTGTTTTTGTGTAATATGTCGTATTACAAATAAAAACAATAGGTTAGAGTTAACATTCAGCAGAGATGTAGTCTTGGAAAATGTAGTTTCTTTGGATGCCATCACAAATCTAGTACGTAGATCATAAATGACACCAGATATTACAACTGCCATCGCGCGTATATAAAAAGACATACGCCTGAAAAATGTACAAATCAGAGTTTGAACGTATCTGTGGCACGTAGGATAGGACAATAGAATGGGGATTTCGTACGAGACCCATTCAAATTCAATTCATGTAAGAGTTTGAAGTTGAATATAAAAAAAGATCTGTCATACCAAGGCATAGCAAAAAAAAAAATCGATGAAAACAAGCCAAAGCAGAGCACATTTCACCCCAAACATAAATCGATTGAAAAAATGTCGTGTGTATGATCTACTACTACTATACATTTGGAATCTATTGGTATTTCATTTTCGACCGACTAAATGCAGAGTAGTAGGAAATCATGACATCCCATAGCATGTAGACACCCGTAAGTTGGAATTACACAAGATACAAATATATACCTAATATAGGCCTCGAATGTAAAATAAAAACATAAGCCTGTATGGATACCAGATGCTACTAGAATTTAAGCTAGAGTGATGCCCTTACACATGTCGCAGCCAGTTGTCTATTTGACAACATTTGAATACAGTGTTTCTATGAGCAAATCGTATGAAATAGGTCATGATACCATTTCTATAACGAGGTTGCCGGTAAAAGACGAATCCTAGAAAGGAAAACGGAGGTGGCTTACAAGGGGCGATTACTATATGTATGAAGATAAAAAGAAAATTCATGCCATCTATCTATAGATTTCATTTTGATCCCTGTATTGAATCCATCTACATTTTGCACATTTACTTGCTAGTTTTTTGGACAAAATGCTCATGCATACGAGTCCATACGCGACATCTCGTATCAATATCACAAAAAAAATTTGTTCTTATGCTTCAATTATGATACTCTTTTGATTTATTTTTAGCATTTTATGATACAACCAAGACTTCCAAAAATTTTAAACGACAAAAATATTGCGCATATTCGGGTCATATGAATCCAAAGTAAAAAAAGAATCCTGTACAACAAACGTCCTTCATCGGAAACGGGTAGAGAGCGAATAGGATGAATCAGTTGCACCAACAAGCTTTGGTTTTAATATAAAAAGCCCATCGTTTTCTTTGTTTCTCTTTTTTTCGACATTTCTTGAATCATATCAAACACTTTCTACAAGATGAATTCTACTGCTTCATTCTACACTCAAGATATCTTTTCGTCACCTCCTCTTTCTTCCACTTCCACGTCTTCTTCCATCAACATGAACCAAGCATACTACACATCTCTTGATCAACTTGAAAATCCATTCTTTGCCAAAGACTGCCAGTATTACTATCCCAGTCCAAATGATGACTGCATCAACTACCAGCAACAACAGCAACAACAGATCCTCATGGTGCCCCCTCTTGGCCACTTTGAGCCCTCTACTTTTGATTTAGCTGCTGCTTCTTTAGAGGCCTTCACTTCAATGATGGTACCTGACCTCTTTCAACACAAGGCTCCTGCTATTGATTTGGTGGATCAATTTATTGCTGAACATGAAGCCGCATTAAACTACCCTGAACAGAAATCAGTACAACAACAACAACTTCCTATTATTGAAACAAATTGGTCGCATTGGACTTACAATAACAACTCTCGGGAAGCTTCTCCGGAAATCCTATCCGAAGGTTTGTCATCTTCCAAATCTACTTCTGCTTCTTCTGTCCCTCCCTCATCGCCTGTACCTGAAATGGCTACCATCAAAAACAAAAAGACGAATAAGGTAACCAAACCATCTACAACAACACCTGCTCGTCGCGGTCGTGGTAAGGGTGTCAAGAACAAGGTTGCAAACAAGAAGGCCGTTGCTGCCGCCATTGCTGCTGCTACTGCTGCCAAGGAATCGTCCTCCTCTTCATCGTCATCCAAGGCTCCGGTCGAAGGTGCTCTCTATGTGTGCCAACATCATGAATGCGGCAGATCATTCACTCGTCCATACAACCTTACATCTCACATGCGCACTCATACATCTGAACGTCCTTATGCTTGCTCTCATTGTGGTAGAAGATTCGCTAGACAACATGATCGCAACAGACACGAAAAGTTGCATTGGGGAATCCGTCCTTACGCTTGCCACCACTGCCACAAATCATTTGCTCGCATGGATGCATTAAATAGACATTTGCGCATGGAAAACGGCTGTACTGGTGTACATTTATAAACAACTCTTTCCCCAAAAAAAACTTATACATACTTGTTCATATCCCTTCCTTTCCTTTTCGCATATTCCTCTTCTTCCCTCCATTTGTATTTTATTATTATATATTTATCATTCTACTAAAAAAAATCCTCTCTCTTGTAAATAATAAAAATCGAAAACTTGCCGTTTTGTTCAACAAATAATACATCAAAATATTGGGCTCAAAATAACAGTGTCTTGCAGTAGTACAATAGCCGCAGCTTCCATTTTAAGCTTTGACTGATACATCAGCCCTGACTTGGGATGCTGTATCATAGCAACCGTTTTGTGTATCTGTCATTCTTTGCCGGGAGATTTCATATGACATGATTAAAATTGAAAATACACGTATAGCAGAGATATTTTTGTATCAAATGTGTGTCCAAAATGACGTTTTTGATATACAGATCCCAAATGTAGACATGTGTTACAATTGTCAGTTACAACCATGATATGCTTTGTGAGAGATTTTTTGTGGTGGTGGCTGTGTGAAAACGTTTCCATTTTAGATCATGTTTTTTTACAAGAATAGATTTTTGTTTTGACTACTGATCACCTCTTTTAGGCTGCTCTTCACTCACACACTATAGACTTTCAGGCAGACACATAAAAAAAGTGCCTTGGGGCCCAACACTTTACTGCTACTGTATACATCTGCTTTGCAACAGAGGCAACAGCATATCATTATTTTCGTTATCAGACCTTTAAGGTTATTTCCTTTACGAGTGAATCCCCCGATTTAACTTTGATACTATGATATATCGATGCAATGAAACTTTTTGCTTTTCCTTGTTTCTAGACTGTCTGATGTAGATGTCGTTTATCCTTGGCAGAGAGACATGTACAGATGGAAAGGACACTCATCACCTTGGCATAAACTGTATGCTTATATATAGACCTGCTATTTTTAAACAGATACGAGATGTATAGCTACCCTACCTGTACATGTATACATACACATCAGCAGGCAAAAAGCTAGTTTGTATTTTCAAACATTCTTTTTTTCTCTCTATCTCTCTCATACTTGTGTAACCGATGCTTGATTCCGGGTGTATAACAGAGCCAGGTACAAGAGGATAAACTTATTTTGAGTTTGATTCTATCATGGATTAGTAGTTTATTTTCATTTTTATCGCCATTTGGAGAGATGTCCATTCTATTAGCAGAGAATGTTATTGATTTCAATACTTATGATACAAATAATCATGCAATAATTCCCATCAATTTGTGGTGGCTACAAATCTTGTATAGCCAAATATAGGCTACTAGTAGTAGCAGCAATAATATAGTTTGTTATCCGATCAGATGTGCGGAAAGACATCCAAAAGAACAAAGAATACAACATCTTGAAACATGCTACGTTTTTTTAAATCAGATTGTTTTCTGTGCTAAGTATATGAAACTCGTAGTATGGATCTATACGTTCACGATATTGACAACAACAACAACATTTATATGTCCAAATGTAGGGTAAAAGCTGGTTACATTAGCATCTGTTTATAACCTTATGCTAGAAATCTGGTAGTATGTATACACGCTGCTGAAATACATTGCGCTGAGTGGTTGACGATGATGGTATGACAAGACTTCCATTTTTCCATCCCTTGCTATTTCATTCTTACAAACATCAGCATCATACGTGGGGTATATACAAACCTGGATCTGATCTGGAAGGGAGGAGATCAAGCTATTGGTTTCCATTGTTCCCTGAAACATGCCATTGTTTTTTATTCCATTCGAGACTCCTCAAAAATTTTTGTAGATCAAGAAAGTTTCAGATAACTTATGTAAGCTACCTGCTCCTTCTTTGGGTATCCAGGTCTGAGTATCTATTTGACTGATGATTCATTCTTTAAATAAAAAAAAAAAAAGTAAATATGCATAGTACTGATGGAGCCTAAGTGACATTCAGAGTTGAGTGGCTCACTGAATGTCATATTATATCAATCTTCTGTTAATTTTCTGGGCCTAGTTTTCGTTGGTTTGTATCAATGGAAGGAGAAAAATGCATGGTACTACTAATGGGTAGGCTTAAATTTCCAGAGCTGTCAACTGATCTCTGATTTGTAACTGTTCAATTTGAGTATTGACCTAAAATATAAACGATGTACCTTTAAAATCATGTCTGAGTGAAAGCTTTCGAGCTTTGATGATGGGCCTCATTCTCGAAAAATGATACGCTATTTTGAGTGGGTTAACAATCCTGCATTTCCCATTAGTAATTGCACTTGACAATATGGAATAATTCTTTTGGCCAGAATGTTCAAAACCTTGATATAAAGTCGTACAAACAAGATTTCAAGGGTTGCGTTGGATCGATACAGTCATTTTTAAGCAATACGAGCTGTAATCCACCCACCCACCGAACTATGTTGAAAAAGGTCTACCTTCGCTTCGCTACTTTGATTTTTTCGACCTTCGTTCTAACGGTGGGTGCACAGCTTGTACTTTCAGTGGGCTTACCCAAATAATGCAGTGTTGAATCTTACGAAATGAATCAATTCTGTTTATCTGTTGGACGATATATGATTTCCAATAGTAAAAAAAGGCTATGTCAGAGTCGGGCGAGAGACATCCTCCTTTTCACTCATTCGTCAAATGGCACAATGCCAATCAATCAATTTAAGCATAGCTTGACCATTTGCACAACACATCCCGAATTGAGGCAATCTCAAACTCAATCCAAGCTTCTTACGTGTTCCTCTTGTTCGCATAATGCACTGTTTTGCTAGATGATAAACTACAAACCGTCAAATCTAATGTTAACAAGCGCAATGTTCAGTGAAAAGCCCCCAAAGGTATTTACCACTGTAAAATCAAGAGTTTAAATCGCTTTTATCTCGCCAACAAAGCACGATCTCGGCCTCAAAACTGGTGGAATCGTGTTCTACGACCTGACATTAGGCTATGGATCACGTTTCAGCAATTTTTTGGGATTCGAGTTGAACATCGATTTCTGCCTTGTAGTAGCAAGGGAAAAATTGATGATTTTGAATGATGGAGGTTTTCACCTCGAAAATGAAGTTTTCTACTAAGGTGTTTCTATGCTCAAAATAACCGCAGAAACGCATTAGAGCATGTAATAGTGTCTTCCGACCAATTTACTATGGTGTTTGTAGACATTTCCTTGGAAAACGTGTTTTGCATTTTTTCACTGTTACTCTCCACAAACCAAAAAGATTGCTTTGAAATTAACACCATCGAATTCCTCGCTCAATTTTGCATTTATAGGTCTAGAGAAATACCTGTTGTTCAAGTAGAAGAATCTTGTGTAATTGCCCCTGGAAGGGTTTCGGATGTCCTGATGAACAATCTGAAAGACCAGTTGGAGCAGCCTCTACAATTCAATCCCAGCCCAGGCTGTTTTTTGCCTTAGCAGGCACCTTTTGTATAGTAAAAGACACTGTAGATGTCTATAATCGCTTTCGCAACGCTCGATCTCTACCGGCGTCACCTTGTAGGTTTCAATTGAACCCTGCTGCATCTTGAAATCTGACATTTCAGTGTACATATTAAGGGTTTCTCCTCGTTACTGGGCACATTTCATGGATTCAGATGACAGCTTTGGTGAGATGTTCTGCTATGGCTTTGTGAGCCGCATCGACACAGATATAGGCCATATCTAATGGACAATGAAAAATGTTGTTATAAAATTGTGCACATAATTATTACTACCAACTAATGGCTGAATCATTTTAATACTGTCTGACAAAGCCATGATACTTGTAAATACCCAGATGGGTTGCATATATATTCATTTAATAGAGAACATAGAAGCTGTATAAGTAGAAATTTAAATGTAGTGTAGATGCAGTGCAGTAATGTATGATAAAGGAGGGATAGTGAGTGGTGGTAACAAGCGGAATGGTATGCTTTAAAGATACTACTACAAAAATATACTAATGTAGGAGGTGCAAGATGCGGTTGTTTTTCATACTAACAGACAGGGCTTTGATGTTAATGCAGCAGATGCTCAACCTCATGATGTGCTTGCTCTGTATATCTATGGCTATGTAATGTAACCACTTCGAGGTTAGAAGCAATCATAATTTGTGTCTGCAAGCTTATATGAGCCATATCATTTTTTAGAACCCGCTCTCTTTACAGTGCATTCGGCTGCTTACTTGCTGTATTATTATTGGTGACCACTTTTGACCTCAGTTTAATATCAGCTATTCTCCCTTCCCGTTTCCCCCCGTTTTTGTATTGCTTTTGCAATGCTTCTACTGAAAAAACGATAGCTCTACAGCCGCTGAAAGTGCCTGTTTTTGTTATAACGCGCGTCAGTTAACTTGAAGAGACCTGCCTAATGGTAGTAGAGTGAGTTTTATTCACGTTTGCGCACTGAAGGTATCATATAACGCTAATTTTTCCCTTTTTTTTTCAATAGGACTACTGTTGTTACGTTGGTCAGCTCCTGGTTATTGCTTGCTGCCTTGTCTATGGTGCACCTCTTGTGTT
>JAXQGS010000622.1:0-16515 GCA_037040325.1 Mucor sp. M7501 | reverse complement strand
ACAACGCATCCTATCAAAAATCTAATTGCACAGTCATCATCCTGACAAAAAATCGCTATAGGAACATGCTACTTTCAAAGCTCGAATCAAAGATGGATTCAAAGATGGATTCAAAGATGGATTCAAAGATGGATTCAAAGATGGATTAAAAGATAAGGAAAAAAGAAAGGAAAACTAGAACTAAGGAAAGAAGTGGATGCGATGAGTTGCTTTTATATGCTTTGACAGAAAAATTTATTAGGACGGTTTAATTTGCATGGCAACCATAGTTATAGTTAGCGATAGCCTTTGACAAAAAAAAAAATAGTGGTAGTAGTACAAGTAATAGTGCGTATTTATTATTCAAAACAAAAAAAGAAAGAAAGGAAAGCTATTCATCATTGACAAGTGGACATTGCCCCGCTAATACAACCTTTGCAACATCTGCCCAAAGTTTCTTGATATCATCCGCATTGTTGTCATCAAAGTAGATTCTGCAGTCAGCATTGATAGCACTGTACTCCAAGAGGTCAGTTTCTTTGCCTTCAAAAGAACCGGAAGGTTTGTAGACTTCTCTAAAGGTCCAACCCATATCAGCACGCTCAGGGAAAGGAGCAGGAGCATCTGGGTCATTGGCCATATCCAAAATTTCTAAATCCATGAGGAAGCTGGACAAACGATCGCTCTCTCCGCCTGGGAAAGAGGCAAACTGCATACGGTTGCCACGAATACCACCCAAACCCATAGCAGGCACTTGATGAGACAAACGAAGACGCGATGCAACGATAGCACATGTGGAACCGCAACGACCGTCAGATAGAATCAAGACATCGGAAGACTTCCATTTGGTGTTGTGGAATTTCTTGGTGCTAACAGTATCTTGCCAGCCATC
Source organism: Mucor sp. M7501 (assembly GCA_037040325.1). Lineage (NCBI taxonomy): Eukaryota > Fungi > Mucoromycota > Mucoromycetes > Mucorales > Mucoraceae > Mucor > Mucor sp. M7501. The sequence continues at coordinate 15,644 of JAXQGS010000622.1, read as the reverse complement.
GCAACTCAGGGTGACAGGTTGAGAGAACTTGACAGTATTCTTGCCACGGGTATATTCCTTGGTCTTGGTGAACCAAGAGCTTCCATCGTAGCCAGAGGACTTGTAGTCCAACCACTTTGTATTTTCTTGTTGATAAGCCTTTTCGATAACACGTTCCAAGAAGGGAGAGTACTTGACATCAGAAGGGTAATCAGGTGTAGAGTTGAAAAACGTGCTGATGAGGAATTCACCGGCACAGGCATCACCACCGCCATTAGAAGAGAGGTCCAAGATGATCTTCTCGACACCCTTGGCTTCAAAGTTTTCCAGACCTGCAACGAAATCATCGGTGAATGCTTGTCTGTCTTCAGAAGCGATAGAGAAGCTTTGGATATCAATGACACCGACTTTTTCGTTTTCACCGGCTAATTGGATAAACTCAATGTAAGGGCCACGGCTGTTACCAACAGCATTTGAAGCGACATTGACGCCGTCAGAGTTCAATGCAAAGACTTCGCCTTCATGGATCGTCTTGAGTTCGTGAAGGTCATAGTGAATGGTTCGCTTGGTGATGTTTTTGTGGTCGTTTTGATGAGCGGATTGACAGAAAGTGGACCAGTAGTTATCAGCAGTTTGAAAGTTGGGAGGCACTTGAGCAACCCAGGGTACCTGAACAGTGAATGGAGCGTCGTACTCTTCTTGAACGGGCAAGGTGCCGCTCTTGGGACAGCGCATGGTATAGTTGTGGAATTCTTGAGCAGGCAAGAAACGGTGATAACCTAAATCATCAGCACCGTCGTCCCAGCCGTGAAAGTAGCTCTTTGTGTTCATGATGTTGTTGAAACAGGTGTTGGCGTCTTTGCTCTCGCCATTGTTGTTGACAGCATAGTTGACAATCATGTCCATGGCTTCTGATCCATCGATTTCGGTGACTTCACAGCCAACCCACGACTCTTTTGCCTCTGGCCACACATCGTTTTTGACATAGGCGACGTTAGCCACCAGTCTCTTGTTTCTTAACAGTGCGTTCAGTTGGATGGGCTGCCAAAAGATGAACTGGCGATAGCAGAATGGCGAGTAAGACTGTACAACATGTTAGTTTTGCACTGGATGGATGATGGGAGCTGTGTCATATTACCAAATGTGCGTCTTGCACTTTGTCCAGCAGCAATGCAACGGCCTCCTGGAACTCTCTGTCTGACTTCCAGTCTTCCTTGAGGATCAAATCTAAACCGTACGAAATGTTTACAGCAGTAATCGCTAAACCTTCCACTGTAGGGGGAGAAGCAGCAACGTCCTGGATAATAAATGAGCAACACTGTTATCGGGTGACATTTGCCATTCATTTACATTGAAAACGTAGAGTTCGTTTGTCACTTTTCTGACAGTGTCCACAGTCTGTTGAGCAATGTCTTTGTCGTATTTAAAGTAGTCTAGACAAGCCTTTGCGTCTTGGAAGCTTGCGGTTTTATTGCCAGCAATGTGGGCGCAGGGATCAGTTGTTGCTGCTGCTGCTGCTGCTGCGTTGACTGAGGTGGCGAGTAGGCCTAGGGCGGCCAGACCAAGCAATTTATTACTTGGTAACATGTTAAAAGAAAGGAAGGGGAGGGAGAGAAGAAAAAGAGAGAGAGAGGGAAAGAAACAAGAAGGAAATCTTTTTTAAACAACCAATAAATGTCTATAAATAACAACATTTCGCTTGTAATACCACAAAACCAATTAATTAGCGTCCAAATGCAGTAAAAATCCATTTTTATTTAGTGATAATTATTACACTTGAGCAACACCTCTCGCAAAAAAGTGCACATTGTTGTCCAATATCTTGTAGTGCAAAGACTGCTGTGGGGTATTCGTGTTTTGCTGGTGCTGCTGCTGCTGTGGCCCCGAAATGACATCCAGTTGACCATGCACATCTCTGGCCAGCCCACTGTTCAGCGGCTGGACCTGGAGCACAAGGCTGGATCCGTAAATGACGCTCTTGATAAAGTTGTCCTGCTCAGTGTCCTCTGATCCCTCTTCGTCGGCATGCATGACAGTCAGCAGCGTGCCCTGGACACTTTCGACGAGTGCTCTCAGCTTCAGGATGAATGTCGACACCTGCTCAATGCCAAATCCATTGTACAGCAGTACACTCACATCGTCCAGAATGACCAGTGTGTTGCTGGATGTCACATACTGGGCCACCGTCTTGTAGAATGATTTCAGCACGTTTTGCTGCTTGTTTTTGTGATCCAGTGTGTTTGTGGGCGCAGTGGGTGCTTTTGCTGGAGGATAGGGCGTCTCGGAGGTGTATTCGTTCAAATGCGTCAAGCCATCCAGAAACACAAACTTTCCCGATTGCTTGTAGGTCTGCAAATTGATTCCCTAGCACGGAGCAGTCTGTCAGCAGCTGTTGGCACGAGATTAAAAGCTCATCTTACCAGCTTGCGCCCAATCAAGAAATAGTGGTTAAAGATCTGCGCTAAACCGACCAGCACCACATGCTTGTCATTTTTGAGTTGATTTGCGACGAAATGATGCACAAGAAAGTTGGCGTCGGATTTCAGTGTGTCTGTGATGGCGATGTGAGCGTTGGCTGGAGCCAGGTTGTTTGGAAAAGCAAGCGCTGCGTCCAAGGATGCATAACCCATGATGAATGTATTTAGAAAAGAAAGGCCTTTATTATCGAATTCAAACATTGGAAAGGGTTTAAAAGGGAGAAACAAATTTTTCACACAGTCACCGCCATCATCATGTCGATTCATCCTCTGCCTGCTGCTTGCTACTATTGTTCATGTTGTTGTGTTGCTGCAATACTTGGATGAGATGCTGCATGACATGTTCCTCGTTCCCTACGACGGCTGTTGTGGATGACGATGGTGCTGCCAAAGACGATGCTTCCTCTTTATCCGATATGAACTTTTGAATGACTGGATCGCTCTGCGTGGACATGAATCTCATCAGCCATCATCCCCCCCCTCCACTATGCGAATCGTACCTTTATATCCTTGGTCACATCGTGTTTGCCCTCTGTGTCCATGGACTGTATTGTTCTGATCAACAGGGTTTTTTTTAGCGCCTTTTTTTTTTTTTTTTTGCAGGCCCTCCCTCTTTTTTTTCTAGCCAAACTAATTTACCTGCAAACTTCCTCTATTAATGTGGATACAGCTTTGTTGTTGTTTTGGATCGCACGATTTGCAGCAACTGTTGCTTTTGCAGCTACTTTGGATACCTGGGAACAATGACCAAGATGTGAATATTTTCAATGAAAACAGCATCCTCTCGTACAATTTACAGTGCGTGCTATACTTTTTTAATTTCTTCTTGATTCGACAATTCTTCGTCTGTCCACTGGTGATTCAGTATGTGAGCCAGTGTGTCTGGTGTTAATATGGGTGGCGATCCCCAGTGATCATCTAGGTTCTGGATTATTTCTGTAATACGCTCTTCTGCCATTGCATTTGAATCAGTGGACATTATGCTGCTATTGCTTGATCTTTTATTTAATAACGATGGTTTGTTGGGATGTCTATCTTGGCTCTTGGGCAGAGTAAAGTACATGTTGGATTAGAGTTTTTTAGTAATATTAAATGAAAAAAAGTGGAAAAAGTGGAGAAAAAGAGCTCTGCAGAGTCCAGAACATACTTTAAATATCAACAACATGTAGTAGCAATTCTTCGCTAGCCCTAAACCGTATTCGGTCCCCTTTTCAAAATGTGCACCCATCTGGAGGCTAGCCTATTTAAAGCAAGTGCAGATTTGCGTATATATACAGGATGTTTTGCTTGGTGCGTTTGAGCAAGAGCGAATACCTAGGCTCAATGATGTCGCTAACAGCCTTGAGAGTGTTCTTTTTTAAAGCATCAAAAGTGCCATCCCATCCAGCATGTGGATATCAAATGTATACACACATTTCAAAATGCTGAATCTTTTAATATAGGCGGAAAAAGCTAGTCTGTGCAACATCACCTAGTATAAATAAACTTTTAAAACATGAACAAGCATTACATTTTGTACAATCATCCATGAATGACTTGCCTTGATTGATTTGCAATCAAGCAAGATTGTGTCATTTCCGTTTTCATTTCCTTAGCATGGATCAATGATGATCATCATCCTATTACGACTCCGACTATAAAGCCAGTATAGATTGGCCATGTTTGTCATCGGCAGCATGATCCCACTTGATTTGCTGTATTCCTCTCGAGTTTTTCTCATACGTTTGGATAACATGATTCATATTTGAACAAGGGGAAAACGATGAGCAACTGGTGCGGCACACAGCGGTCACTTTTCCCCCCGAAAATTGCAGTAGTGTTTAAGAGTCAATGTCTACATCTCATCCGGCTCTTGTTTCCTGTTTTCTCTTTTTTCCCTTTTATCTTCATAAGTTAAAATATGGCTAGAACTAAACAAACTGCCCGTAAATCGACTGGTGGTAAGGCTCCCAGAAAGCAACTTGCCACCAAAGCCGCTAGAAAGTCTGCTCCTACAACTGGTAATAAAGTAGTCGACAATGTATACTATAGTTTCCCAATCATCTAAACCAAACGCTTGTTTTTCTCTCAGGCGGTGTAAAGAAGCCCCATCGTTATAAGCCTGGTACTGTCGCTCTTCGTGAAATTCGTAGATATCAGGTAACTATCTGTTTGCGTCTATTATTCAGGATGACACAAGGATGATGGATGTTGACGTTTTACTCGACTATATACGATAGAAATCAACCGAGCTTTTGATTCGTAAGCTTCCTTTCCAGGTATGAAAATACACATCATGTCGTATACCAATCCGCTGTATATTTATATCGTCATTAGCGTCTCGTTCGTGAAATTGCTCAAGACTTCAAGACAGACTTGCGTTTCCAATCCTCTGCTATTGGTGCTTTGCAAGAAGCTGCGGAAGCCTATCTTGTTTCACTCTTTGAAGGTTTGTTGATTGATTTATTCTATGATGATAATGATGATGGTGCTAATCAATTCACATGATGTCTGCCCTCCTTGAATCACGTTTCTTTCCCCTAAATAGATACTAACCTTGCCGCTATCCATGCAAAGAGAGTTACCATTCAACCCAAAGATATTCAATTAGCCCGTCGTCTTCGTGGTGAACGCTCTTAAATCATCTCATGATTTCTTTTCTTTTTTTATCTGTCCTCTTCAATAATAGCACTATCTAAATCAATAAAAAAAAATCGCAGCAATATCTTGCTTTTAAATGATATTGCCGAGAAATTTTATAATTTGTCAACTATAATGCTTTTTGAACAAGTTGGTCAATGATGAATCCTATGATATCATTCTGAAGCAGTTACTCTTTCCCAAGACAGTGGCTCTTGACAGTTTGATACAGTAGCTGTTGCTAAGAATCGCATGTAATTTCGGGAAATGTAGCAAATAGACTTTAAGAAACACTTTTTCAATTGCTGGTAAGCATTTTCATGCCTGCTCATCATGGCATATTGTTGCCAATGTAAACTTGCCTATAGTATCACAAAACCCACAATACAAACGTATTGTCTCGGTTTGAATGTTTACTGTGCCGCTGTATCATAGTTAAATCCCACCGTGTTACAAATAATGCGAAAACTGTTGCACAATACAGGTTTATTCAATAGTAGCAGCATTCAGATTTGGTAGTTCCACACTGGGGTCGACATCTAGTAAACGTTCATGGATAGCCTTCAATGCATTCAGGGCATATTCTTCTGACACGACGCAGGAAATGTTGATTTCTGATGCGCCTTGTGAGATGATTTCGATACTGATGCCTGCCTCTGCCAAAGAGGTAAACATCTTTCCCGCTACACCCACTAAATTCTTCATCTGCTTGCCAACAAGGGATATAATAGCCATGTTTCGATTCACATCCACCTGAAAACAAGGCGTTAGTCATATGGATGTGGAAAACTTCACATGCAGTACATACTTGGCCTAGCTTTCTAAGATCAACAAGAGCCTTCTCCAGATTGCTTTGATCCACATCCGAGGACAGCGCCATGGACACGTGCACTTCTGAAGTAGAAATCAAGTCGACAATGATATTGTGCTCATCGAGAGCCATAAAAATCTTGGCCAGGAAACCATGGCTGACGTTTTTGCGGTTGGAGTGCACATTGAGCACGCAGATCTTATCCTTGACCGTCACTGCGGTAGGGTGTTTTCGAGACAAATCTAAATGGTAGCCGTTCTGGGCCAATACAGCCGGTGTAGGTGGCGGTGTAGCATAACCATTGGTGGTTTTTGTGGTTTGGTCTGGAAAGATAATGGTGCCAGAACCGAAAGGATTCTCTACATTCTTGATGCGGATGGGGATCTCGGCTCTGATGACTTGTTCCATGGTGAAAGGATGGATGACTTCGGAGCCGTAATAGGTCAATTCAGCAGCTTCTTCTGGTGTAATGATGGGCAATAGACGAGCAGTCTTCACCTTTCTGGGATCAGCAGTGAAAATGCCATCCACCTCTTTCCAAATCTGAAGCTCTTGTGATTGCAATCCCACAGCAGCAAGAGCAGCGCACAGATCCGTATAGCCTCGGCCAATGCTGGTCAAAAGACTGCCAGGCACGTTGCCAAAGAAGCCCGTCAATACCGGCACCTTGTTTCCACAGTCAGCTATCACTTGACGCAGACGTACAGCAATGTAGTCGTAGAACGATTGATCCAGTGTAGTGAATTCTCGGTCAATGATGTTGTTCAGCACCACCAGTTGACTGTCGATACCCTAACACGGCAATGAATACATGATACGGACAAGGTGTGCCATGCAATCCTTACTCGATCCTTCAACACAGCAGCAACGATGGTACATGACAGTGTCTCGCCCATGCCTACAATGATATCTTTTGATCTAGGGGAAATCTCATCTATAATCTTAAATATTGTGTTACTCTTACTATATTCGCATCATATGATTTCATTCAGAATATACCTCTGCTGCTTCCAAAAAGGACCTTAATTTCAGGCACTCTTTCTTCAGTTGAGATTCGAGATGGTCTAGTATTTCCTTGTTTTTAATAACCGATCTTGCTGCATTAAGATGATCGTTTGTGATCTTCTCGACGATTTCCAAATGCTTTTCAGATCCTTCTGTGAGAGCCTCTTCCGCTGCTCGCAATAGCCTTTGTTTTCGCAAAAGAAAAATGCATGAATACCGGGCATTGTTGGATTATCATATGAATATCAAGCGACTCACATGTTGGTGGTGCCCTTGTCTTTTGATTCTCCACTTCGGGCAGAGCACACAATGACCACCTTGTTGGTTTTGATATATGTACTAGCGCAGAAGAATTACAAAACTGTTGGCAACATGTCGGATCCAATTCATGCTTACGGTATAATGGTATCAGCAATCTCATTCAGGAATTTGCCTACGCTGGTGCCGCCGTACTTTTGCACAATCCATGGCAGATGGGCTGGATTTGACATGAGTGATAATTGCATTGTGCGATTTAAGAAGAAAGAAAGAAAAAAAAAAAAAGAGAGAGAGATCAATAAGAGATGGAGGCCAAGATTCAGACCAAATGAAATGCATGCATCTGGATGGCAATATCCCTCTTCGAGAGATTGAATCAATCATAGCAAATCAGCTCGCACCGTCACAAAAGATCATCTATAGGAAGCTCGTTGGCCTTCTCACTGGTCAAATTTCCCGATGCGTCATCTATCATCATTTTACAGCTGTAATTCGCTATTTCTCCCCTCAAGGTTTTATCTGCTGAGTTCAGGCCCATCGACATGTCCACGAGAGCACTGCTGCATTGGAGAGCGTTCTGCTCTAGTTTCAATTGCTTGAACCGCATCATCAAGACATCCAAAGACCGCAAACTTCATTTCGATCAGGTCAACTCATGGAAAGCGACTGCAGGCCAGGAATACGCAAAAAGCAATGAGCCAAGATTGCCCAAGAAGAAGGTGGCTCTGTTGATAGGCTTCAATGGCTCTTCCTTTCAGGGGATGCAAACGTACGTTTTGCCCTTTTGAAAACGCAGCGCATGTGAACTGACATTTGGTCCTATAGAAATCCAGGCACAGTGACGATTGAGAGCGTGCTGTTTGATGCCCTTTGCAAGACAGGCGCTGTCTCCACATCCAATGCCGTAGATCCCAAAAAGGTGCAGTTAATGCGAGCAGCTCGCACAGACAAAGGCGTCCATGCTTCTTGTAACCTGGTGTCTCTCAAGATGATTTGTCAAGATGAACAGATTGTAGAAAAATTAAATGCTGTGTTACCACCACAAATAAGGGTTTGGGGTAATGTTTGCGATACAGGCCACAAGCTATGTAATATCTAATCGTCTCGATATATCAATGCAGGCTACGTGGAAACGCAGCGCAATTTTCATGCGAAAAACAAGTGCGATTCTCGCATTTACGAGTATCTGATGCCATCGTATGCATTGCAGCAACTGGAACCCAACAAAGCATGGACCACAGAACCCCAATCAGAGCAAGACATCCAGATCGCCACTGCAGACAGCACCCTCACTCGCTATATGAAACCAACGGACCCAGCCAAGCTGCTTGCCTACCGGGTGGATCAAGAGCGTTTCTCGACATTCAAGCAAGCCATGCAAATGTTCAAGGGCACGCACAACTTTCACAATTACACCATTGCAAGAAGCTTCAAGGATCAGGCTGCCAATCGATTCATGATTGATATCAATGTCGATGAACCCACCATGATTGGAGGCATGGAATGGATCAGTGTCAAACTGCATGGGCAATCATTCATGCTGCATCAAATACGAAAGATGATATGTAAGGACATGGGACTCGGTTGACAAAAGAACAGTGTATAGCTAAGTAGAGTGAATAGCCATGGCAATGCTCTGCACGCGTACTGGCACTCCGTTGGCTTTGGTGCCCAAGACATTTGAATCAGCCAAAATCAACATACCAAAAGCTCCTGCTTTAGGTCTTTTACTCGATCGACCTGTGTTCAAGTTGTACAATGATCGTATGCAGGCAATCGAGAGCAGACAAACCATAGATTTTGATCAGTACAAGGTAAGGACGACCCCCCCCATCCCACAAGTGAGATATCAATTTCTACAACACTGTTTCTTCTAGGATGCCATTGATGCATTTAAAAGGGAATCCATCTACTCCAAGATATTTGAGCAAGAGCATCAAGACAGAGTGTAAGTATCTCTTTTGCGTGTGATTTCGTGTCGCTAAATGGGTTGTTCTCTAGGTTTGATACGTTTCTGATGACCATTGATTCGCATGTGGACAAGGACTACAAGTTTTTTAACAAGGACGGTGTCATTCCAGCGGAATCCATCCTATCTACAAAGTACTCTGTGTAGCTTTTTGCCATGATGCGAGCTGTAACCTACCTGGAACTACGGTGATTTATCGACCTTCGTTCTATAATGGTGGGTGCACAGCTCGTGCATGCAGTGGGCTTGCCCGATGAATCCAATGTTGAACCAGAAGAAATAAATTATTTGTTTGACGATATGCAGTTTCTAGTAGTAAGGAAGAGTTGGGCGGGAGGTATTCCACCTTGAGTTATCCTCCAAATGACACAATGGCAATCATTAGATTTAGATTCATGTATCAATTTGATACTTGATATCTGCCTTGAACTTCTTTGTAATCGCATCATTTCTGATCAGCAAATCTTTCACCTCTGCTGATATGCGTCTCAAGGAGCAAGCATAGCTTGAGCATTTGTACAATACATCTGAAATTGAGGCAATGTCAAAATCAATCCAAGCTTCTTACGTGTCCCTCTTGTGCGCATAATGCACTATTCCCATAGATGAACAACTACAGACCATCAGATCAGATGTTAATAGGCGCAATATTCTGTGAGCAGCCTTCAACTGTATTTACCACTGTAAAATTAAGAGTTTAAATCGCTTATATCTCGCCAACAAAGCGCGATCTCGGCCTCGAAACAAGTGTAATCGTGTTCTACGACCTGACATTAGGGTATGGATCATTTTTCACCGATTTTTTGGGGATCGAGTTGATGATCGATTTCTGCCTTGTAGTAGCAAGGAAAAAATTGATGATTTTGAATGATGGAGGTTTTCACCTCAAAAAAGACGTTTTCTACTAAGGTATTTCTATGCTCAAAACAATCGTAGAAACGCATTGGAGCATGTAAAAGTGTCTTTTGACCACTTTACTATGGTGTTTGTAGACCTTTCCTCCGAAAACGTGTTTTGCATTTTTTAACAGTTAATCTTCACAGGCTAAAGGAATTGCTTTGAAATTAACACCATTGGATTCCTCGTTCAATTTTACATCTAAAAGAGTAGAGAAATACCTGTTGGTTATATATTAACATTTTGTGTAATTGTGCCTGAAAGGGTTTCGGATGTCCAGATCGGTGATCTGGAGGAGGACCAGTGGCAGCAGCTCTGAAATTCAACTTCCGCCAACGCTTTTTGTTTTGCTCTGGGAACCACCGTTTGTATAGTAAAAGACACTATAGACGTCTAAAACTGCTTTCTCTACGCTCAATCTCTGCCGGCGGTACCCCGTAGATTCCAATTGCATGCTGCTGCATTTTTAAATCTGTAATTTGAGTATACATGTTAAGGGTCTTTCCTCGTTATTTAGCCCGCCGTTTCTTGGGTTCAGATGGCAGCTTCGATGAGATGTTCTGCTATGGCTTTCTCAGCCGCATCAACACGGATTGGCCATGTCTGATGAGCAATGAAAAAGGCTCTAATCATATACACTATATGCACCTAATTCAATCCCTGAAAACCTCGCTACATACACTTGTTACTGCCAACTCAGGTTAATAGTGTGCGAAATGTACTAGCAAATGCTATGATGAGCCATCGATCTTTCTTGGCACAGTGTCATGAAATTAGATAAAAGTGCTTGATTTATACATTTGAAACCTTTATTTAGAGCCTAGCACTACTTGTTTCGAGACTGGGTGTACGACAAATAAACATGGCAGTTGCACCTTGTCATTATACCGTAGTGTAGGTGCAGTGATAGAAATCCTATTTTTACACCACAAACCCCTCATTTAGCAATAGCCAAGACAAAAGGGTGCTTTCCAAACCTAAAATTGATACGGTAACAATGATAGTACATAATACAGAGCGGAAGGCCGCCGGAGATGTAACACGGAACTGAAACGTGCCAACATGATGGCATGAATAATCATACATTTATACACAACAAGATTTTATTGAATGAATCATAACATTTAACTATAGTCGCCAGGGACAATTCTTTCGCAGCCATAGGTAGAGATACCCAAGTTACAATCAGACTGGTTTTCACAACAACGGATACAGAACACGTTTGCATCAGGCTCAATGAGATTGACAAAGTACTTGTAGCCGTTACAGGTGACACCCTGGATATCCCTATCGTCGAATTGACCCCCATCATCACTAGAGCTAAGTTGATAAGCGGTTCTGTCAATAGTGCCTGTAACTTGGGCGTAATCAGAGGTGTTCAGAAAGTGGGCAGTCTTGATGAAGCCCTCAGGAAAGACTTGTCCACCAAGGGTAGCGTTCGTACAGAAGGGGATACCGTCATTTTCTGTAGCACCAACATTGTCTCCGGGATGAGGTGGCATGAAGGAGCAGAAGGCAGTGTCTGATTTCAATTGAATGTCATAGCCAGAGGACGAGCTGGAGGGAGCAGAGCGGCTTGCAATAGCGCACTTTTGATGCGTGGGCAGAGCAGTAGAGATGGTAGCAAACAGGGCCAACGTTGCGGTTGTCAAGAGAGTGAATTTCATGTTGTAGATAATAGAGATGTATTTTATTTTGTTTTGCAAGCAAATATCGGCCGCTTTTTATATAAAATCACCAGCATGTAAATATAGACACTGCTATCATAGACATTATTAGAAAACAAACCTTATTTGAGCCCTATTGTTCGTCCATTGTGGTCCTCACGATGCCACCATGTTTGACGGCGGCACAAGTTTTTTCCATCAAATACCACCTATTATTCAAGAGCAAAAAAGTAATCCCTGTTCAATGCTAAAAATACTACAACTTTTCAAATCCTCTTGGCATGTATCGAGGTTATTTTTAACTCGCCTCAACATGTATATAGCATCATTGTTGAGCTGGATATAGCAAATGAGCAAATCATGATAAGCGCTCAAGGCATGAGGGTAGTTAGGGTTTGCATGGCTTTCTCGCCAAGGGAATCTATCTGCTGTCATGATGAGAGAAAAGAGGGTTCAATTACATGTAGCTTGTTTTAATTGTGCAGAGTAGCAACGCATTGTTGGATTTTGGTTTTAGTGTCCAGCTTCACAACAAGGGCTCTACCATTTTGGGCGAATCATTCTGAGGCGACTCAAAGTAGCGCATATTTGGCTTATCATGTTATTCAAACGCTATTACACAAAAAGTTCAGTTGAGTAATGATTAGAAGCCAATGGAAATATGAAGGCTGGAGACCTCACACAATGTACAATCTCATAATTAAAATAGCCAATGACCCATCATTTCGCATGAATCGATCTCCTTTTCTCTCTCTCTCTCTCTTTCTGATTTTATTTTTCATTCGCACAACAATGACCATTGAATTGAATACGCTGAGCTACCTGCTTCTCACCACCATATTCAGTGCAGCATCGTTCATTGCCTTTCAAAACGGAAAGCATCCTGATGTTCATCCGTCTGTCCTGAACAAGCAGAGCGAGTGTGCAACGCTGAGATATCCAGGGGAAAGTGCTGTAGTCAAATCAAATGCTTTTCCGAATGGCGCTCCTCCACTCACTACCCGAGATCAATCCATCAAGACTTTGAGCGAACTGTACCAAGTTGCGCTAAACAAGCACAAAGACAAACGATTTATGGGAGCTCGAGACTCGACCAAAAAGAGCGCAATCTGGGTAATGAGCAGTGATAGTATGACTAGAGTGCATAAACTAATACAATACACAGCAATCCTATGGTAATTTTTGCTTGGGGTGAACTCAAATGCTGGTGTGTCATTGCTAATGTGTGGTTTATAGATGGAGCATATGAAAAAATACAGCACATCTTTTCTGGGCTTATCCACAAAGCCAAGCTGGAGGCGAGCACCAAAAAGGAATCATCCTTTGTGGGAATATACGCTTCCAATTCCCCAGGTATGTTTATATTTCATGCTAGTTTCGATTTCATCTAATGCGTAAAATATTATCGATGGGGATCTCTGTTTAGACACGTTTTGGACTGAAATGGGTAAATAAATCCACTTGTATTCCCAAATATTGGGAGATATTGAATCATTGTATTGTATAGCTTGTCATTGGGGTGGTCTGGTGACGATACCCATAGCCGCTCAGGCCACATCGTCACATATTGTCCATGTGATTCGCGATACAAAACTCACCACATTGGTGATCGACGAAACTCATCTCGAGTATGTTTTGCGCTTGGTGGAAGGAACAACTGTTAAGCAGATCATTGTGCTTGGAGAAGATGCTGACTATCAAGAGCAAGAAAAGTACTTTGGATTCAGTATTACAGGCTTCAATCAGTTGCAAACTCTGGGAAAAGATCATCTCATTGATAGATCAGTGACAACAAGTAAGGAGTCAAACAACATAAAGCATGCTATGACTTGATAACACCATGTGTTGAATAGCAAGTGACTCTATTGCCAGCATATACTATAGCACAAATTCGCAGAAAATTGTAAGTCTACTTAGTGTCATTTGATATAATCAGACTACCTCATGTATGATGAACATAGATCCCAGATGCTGATGGCCCAGAAGACGATAAATCACTTGGAGTCGTCTTGACGCACAAGGTAAGTCTTGAGTGTGTTTCATTGCACTATGCTAATGTGGAATCATAGAACCTGATTTCCGCCATCTGTAAGTAATGCCTACTACAGTTTGATTTAGACCACAACTAACGATATTTAATATCGTAGCAAGCAATCTTGCTCATACGCCATTGAGTCACAAGATCACCTCCAAAGACACTTTGATGCATAGCTTTGCCATTGGTATGTAATCGATATCGCTGTATTTATTGGAAACTAAAGCTTTTTCTACCATGAAAGATAATGTGCTGGGCTATGTGCTCCAAGCTGCGGCATGCTTTGTTGGGGGATCCATTGGATTCGAGGACAAGGTGTTATTGAATGAATATAATTTGGATGTTCCTTCTGTTCTGACGGTAATCAAGGAAGTAAAACCAACAGTGTATGCAAGGTAAAATGTCAAACCTACCAAATTCAGCGCCATACTGATTCCTCTGATGAAATCGCATAGTGGTGGACCATTTCTAAAGCAGGTACAAAAGCTGATACTTGGCAAATATGGCAACTCCTTTTTGTTTCAACGAGGCTTGGATAGAAAAGACAGGTACCATAAGGAAGGCAAGCTTGTCTCTGATTGCAAATACGACATGCTTGTGTTTCGATACATCAGACAGCAGCTATTTGGTGGTCATATTCGTATGCTGTACATGGACAATGATGATACTCCCAAAGTAGATCTTGGATCATTTTACAGATCCGTACTGGGTGCTCAGGTACTCAAGACACTTAGTCGCCCAGAGACCAGCTCTAGCATGATGACAACTGTTGTATTTGACTACACCTCGGAGAAGAGAGTGGTGGGTCCGCCATTGGCTTCGATACATGTCAAACTAGTCGACAAGAAGGAGGAAGGGTACACAGCCGAGGATCTGCCAAATCCAAGAGGCGAAATCTATGTTGGTGGTAGTACAGTGTTTGCAGGTTACTGGAACAATGCGTCAGCGACAAGGGATGTCATCCATCCAGATGAATGGTATTCTACCGGATTGATTGGAGAGCTATTGCCTAATGGTAGTATTCTATTACTGGAAGCATCAAAGTAACACAATATTCTTTGGCTACCTCAAGACATATCAAATGGTTTGAACCTTTTTTCAAATTTTAATTGTAAATAAAAAAATGTGCATTGCTCTATGAGGCTTTTTCCGTTGCGGTATCTACCTGCTATATGTTATATACACTAAAAAGCAAACGAAAGTTTATCAGAGACTGCCACATTGTTGCATACCAGCATACACCTCAGGCTACATTTACTTTCTCCTCAAGCCATTTTCACTATACTGTATAGCAACATTAGATGTTGCTAATGTGTTACTCTACATCTATGTTTACATGGCTGTTACTTTAAGTTTGAGTGTATATCGTTACTGAGTATACATCTTAGCAAGTATCGGGATATATAGTATGTTTATAGCATGTCGAGTGCATGTCTATAGCATATCACATATACAGTATCCTCTAGAGAATTGGATACTTGACCTGCTAGGTACGCATTCTACTAGATTCCAGGATATCCCAAATAGGGACATGGTCCAAGAGGCGACTGTAGTTGAGATCACTACAGTACAGTAATACAATGGCTTTTACTAATAGCATCTGCTCCTCCATATCAACAAATTACATAATATTGCCCATTTATCAACACCCACATGCTAGCTACAAACATGCCAATTGCACAGGGATAAACTAAGCAAAAAACTGATATAGGAACATGTTACTTTTAAAGCTCTGACATTATTATAAAGCCCAATTTTATTTCACTATTTACAATGATCCATCTCACTTGCCGTCCAGTCTTTCAGCCAATCCAATCGCTGGGACGGGCTCGACACACACAAAAATCCTTGAAAAAAAATGCGAGGGTTTCCCTCTGTTTTTTCGTTAGGCGGGGGTTCAAATACTAGTAAATAGCCTAATATAGTA
>JAXQGS010000621.1:0-16327 GCA_037040325.1 Mucor sp. M7501 | reverse complement strand
CAAAGGTGGGTTAACTCATCTACTGGTATGATAGTTCTATATTAGGCTATTTACTAGTATTTGAACCCCCGCCTAACTAAAAAACAGAGGGAAACCCTCGCATTTTTTTTCTAGAACTTTGTGTGTGTCGAGCCCACTTAAGCGATTTGATTGGATGAAATACCGGATAGCAAGTGAGATAAATCATTGTAAATAGTGCAATAAAAACCTGTTTAATTGTCCTAATAAACACCATCGTTGAATTGATGCGGACTGTAGTAGATGTCAAGAAAGCACAAGATGACTTTGATACAAAATTGAATCGTGTGTAGCCTTCACATTCGGAGGATGATTTCGAAACAGAACTTGTTTATTCTATACATACTTTGATTCCTTTGAATGGTAGGCTAGTTTAAACTTTCGCAAACCTCAAGATCAACGTTCCTAATAACATAGTATTAGGCTATCTCAACAATGCTATACGTGCTCACTACGGCCAACTGGTTCAGCCCGTATGCTGATTATACAGCTCAAATAGGCTTAATATTTTTTTTTGTGCTGCATATGCAGCCCATATAGGCTTTTCATGAAGACGGTAATTATTTGTCTAAAATGCAATAATTTTAGAAATAAATGAAATACAAACTGGTTATAAAGTAGGTTATTGCGAGCAGGATGTGATTACTGCGAGCTTTTAGAAACGTATACTTGTTGTTCTACATTGATTTAAAATCAGGTGATTTTCTCAAGTCAGCCGTTAGTCTAAATGTGAAGACGATATGAGCTTGATGAATTTGTGCTATTTTTACTTTTTCATTTTTTAATCTTTTATCATCTTTTATATAAGTTGCGTTATTATACGGCCAAACATCCTCGGCTTAAATCAGTATGTTATGATAGAATAACGCGTTTATTTGTTCGCTGATATTATTGAGGCAAGAATGATTATTTGTTTTTGGATCAGTGATGCTGCTGCAGATGGTATGAAGTAATGATAGTAAAAGTACAAGGAGCAGTTGGAATGCTATGCTATGGAATCAATGGTATAAAGTAATGGTAATATGAAAGAGCTGATGAAACGATATACAATGTAACTAATAATGATATAAAATGATGATGATAGTAAAAAATGCTTGTGAAATGATATGCTGCTATAAAATGCTGGATATGGGATAATGGAAGTATTACAAAATGTTGATGAGATGATGTGTTTGATACAAATAAATGGTAGTGATGGTAAGATTACGAAGAGTTGATGACATGAATATGTTATACAAATGAATAGTGATGATGATAAAATTACAGAGAGTTGATGAGATGAAATGTGTGATACAAATGAACGTTGGTGATAGTGAAATTACAAGGAGTTGATGAGATCAATGTGCTATACAAATGAATGGTGGGGATAATGAAATTACAACGAGTTGATGGGATCAATGTGTTATACAAATGAATGTTGGCGATGATGAAAGGTTGGTGATTATAAAGTTACAAGGAAATGAGGAGGTGATATGCTATAGTAGATTTGCAAAAGTGAAATTATTAAAGGTTCGTCAGCATGCCCTTATACTGCAGCATGTTGGTGGTGAGGACGTTCGATGGGATAATAACCGAAAATTTGTTGGGATTGTTCTCATACTCAACGAGGCCAACTTGAAAGTCAATATCAACATCAAGCGAGATGATAGCTAGCTTTGTCAAGGTTGCATTGCTGCTTCGCGATACCACTGGTATTGTCTTTGAGTATTTCTTGACCCCGAGACTCTGGAAGACGTCGACGCAGGCGAGGAAAAACGTTTGCTCCTTAAACGTATGCTTGAAATAAAAGAGAACTCTTCCCACATGCCAGCCCCTCTTGCTTTGCCCCAAGGAGTTGAGGTATGGGCTTCTGAAGAAGACATAGAAGCCAGCACGTTGAGTCTCCCTATTGATCCTGGCATAATATGTCGAAGTGACAACAAACTTGTAGTCAAGCCAAGCACGCCCAGCAAACTCGATATTGATGTCGCCCCTGACCCTAAGACCAGCTTCAGAGAAGTGCCGAGCACAAAAACGGTTGACAGCCGTGCGCAAAGCCGTAGTTGTAACACCTTCGATATCACCACCATTTCCGTCTTCAGGCAGAATAACTTGCTTAAAAGGCTCCTAAAGTTGTCGAGGCATATTGTCTGCATGTTGATGTTCACGCCATGTTGCTGATGTGTATGGCGCCGGACGTTGGATGTTGGCCTCCAACTCAATGTCCACCATGTGACGAAACAATGAAAGGGTTGCTTCTCTAACAATCAGGTTGGATGGTTGTGCCTGACTGCTTTTGGTGGAAGACATACGATTTTTGAACTTGAGAATCGCCCTTTCATTGCTTCGGCACGAGTAAACATTGAGAGGACCCAGCGCATTGATGATGTCGTGGATATGGACCAAGTAGTGCATTGCAGGTGTAAATACACTGCAAGACAGATTGCGAAGGGTGATTTGCTGATTGCAATACTGGAAAAACGTCTTGAACGAGCTGTCCATCTCTTGTAGCAGATCCGATGATTGATCCCAGCACAACGCAATTGCACAGCCTCTTGACAAACTGGCGATAGCCTCCTTGGCATCATCCGACCGCAGCTGAGGAGCGAATAGGGTTGGCACCAAATGGACAAGCAAATCGCTAAGATCAACGGCACGCACACCTTGCCTGTTCTCGACGATGTCTTCAAAGGACCCGAGAAACGATGTTGGAATATGCTTCCGGCTTGTTTTAATTGTCTTCCCAATATTACCGAGTGTGGTTTTGCGTATCAAGAAAGGGTAGTCATCAGTGTTGAATGTGCCGCTCTTGCCAGGGGACACCTTGTCAAAGTACTTGGTGTTGTTGTTGATATCCAAGCCCACAGTCAGCATATTTAACAGAAGCATCCCTACCCCTCTGCCGACGGTGTGAAGCTCATCCAGGACAAAGAAGGAAGGTCCACTAAATAGCTTCATCGTTGAGAAAATGCTCACACCAAGCTTATGAGCAGGGTCACCATTTCTGTATTGCTCCAGAGTTCGTTCTGCAGGTGCGTTGGGTGGGGCCTGATAAGGCAGATACAGCCCGTGTGATCTGTTGCGAGGATGGATTGCCTTTTGAGTACATTCGCGACAAGGAAAGAAGGAGTTGTGGGATGCTGATCTGCTCATCAATTGAAGCGCGGGAATATCGCCACAGACCATTGTCTAATAGATACGAGTTATTTCGCATGTTGAATACATTGAAAGAATAGCTTACCAAGAAACATTTAGCGCTAGTTTTGTAATCTCCATGTAATTTCAAATAGTGTAGCTCACGCAGAATGGGCAGTAAAAAGGAGTCCAAACAGATTGTTTTCGAATTGGATGCGATGATGCCCAGCTGGAATTGATAGCGTTCCTTGTGGCGATTCTGTGCTTGAGAAGTGCAACACCACAATATGAATCATAGTACTGTAATAACAAGGATAAAATACCTAAATTACAGCTTAAAATAAACATTAAATGGATGCATGCTCCACAAACCATATCTTAAAAGGTCGTGCTTAATCCATCGGATCAGCAGCCAAATTACCCCACCGCACAATAATAATACTGTGCCAACTTCCTTGCATGCCCACAGTGAGGTGGTGAAGCACTGTTTTCCTTAGCCGTATCTAACACTAAAACTCATTTGATGAATGATAGTGAAGGTTGGTGAGCTTGTCGTATTGCCCTCTAGACTGTTATAAGAATGCTACGTATCACTGTAAAGTGAAGTCGATAGAATTAAGCAGCTCGAAGAAAGAGATATTTGCTCTACAAGTGCTAAATGTCTGCATAATAGTGCTTTTAATTTTCATATCTTACTGTATTTGAGCAGGCGGATTCAAACCTCATGGACCAAATGACCATAATCGCTCATTCCGTCTCCAGTTATATTGATTCAGTAACCACCCTTTTTTTTCTGTTTTAAAACGGGGTGTGGTTAGAAATAGCTCGATAACCTTTGCTTCAAGCTGTTAATAGTCCAAGTCTTTATACGATTCTGCAATCCGCAAAAACCATCGCCTTCGTGGTAGCATACGCCTAGTTTATTCATTGATAGAGCTTATATTGATATAAGATTTGCTTTCTATTACTACCCTTTCACAGTGAATATGTACAGATCTGTTTGGCTCATCAACACAATAATCAGTTTATTCGCCGCCGCCGCTTGCATAAAAGTGGCGCTGCATGCAATGATTTCTTTTGATTCTACAGGTTGCTCAAAGATCCAGAGTAGCAGAGTAATATGAAACAATACCATTGCATATAAGGCATCTTTGAGCTTGTTTTTGAGCAAAATGCAGCAGGCTATTCATTTAAAAGGTATATGCATTGACAAATTTCACACGCAGCATCATCCTGCCGGCGTAATTTCAGTGCGTGTTTTAATCATGATGGGCTTGATTTAAACATTAAGGAATTGGATATCTAGTTGAGAAATCAGAACATTTGATTTTTCCCATAATGAGGCTTTCGTTGAATTCAGTTTGATGGGTTTTGTATAGAGCACCATCCAAAATCACGCTCATATTAGAGTCAATGCAATATTGGCGATTGAGACTCCTTCTCTTTTTCCATCGAGTTCCTATAAACCAAGTTGATTCAGGAACAAAATTGTCACCTGTATAGGTATGCAACAGTAAACACTAGATAGGCTTACATACAAGTTTGATGTACTTTACAAAAGGTACCTTATTCATCAAATTTGTACTACATTTAGTCACGCGAAATCATGACAACAAAAAAAAAAAGCACAGTGCCTTGCACAAATATCAAATTTTTTTCCTCACTTCTTTCTTTTCTTTTCTTTTTCTTCTTTAAATCATTTTTTAATCATGGTAAGTGGATTCCTTCTTTCAATAACTTTTGATCCAGGAACTAAGGACATTTCAAACATATAGGCTGATCAACTTACTGAAGAGCAAATCACTGAATTCCGCGAAGCATTCAAGTAAGTCACTTTCTCCATCACTTGAAGAGGTATCACGTAAAATATTCATTGTGTATCAAGTCTTTTTGATAAAGATGGCGATGGTTCCATTACTACAAAGGAGCTTGGAACTGTTATGCGTTCCTTGAATTTGAACCCCACCGAGGCTGAACTCCAAGACATGGTAAGAGGATGGATTTGCTGGTTCCTTTTAAAATGCACGAAACCAACTCGCTTGTATTGCTATAGATCAACGAAGTCGACAGCGACGGTAATGGCCATATCGACTTTCCTGAATTCTTGTCCATGTTGGCTAGGTAATTAACATCATACAAAGGAGGGGGGAAGGTAGAGCTTGTATAAACCAGTTTTTTTCAACTTTTAGAAAGATGAAGGACACTGATTCCCAAGAAGAGATCGAAGAAGCTTTCAAGGTCTTTGATAAGGATGGCAATGGATATATTTCTGCTGCAGAGTTACGTCATGTAATGACTTCTCTTGGCGAGAAGATGAGTGAAGAAGAAGTTGATGAGATGATCCGTGAGGCTGATGTTGATGGTGATGGTCAAATTAATTATCAAGAATTTGTCAAGATGATGGTATGTAAAAACAAGAACATGTAACACTCTTTTTATTTAATACAAATATTGTCTTTTTTTTTTTACAGATGTCCAAATAAATAATGTGGGTCCCTCTTTCTTTTTGTTCAATAAATAAAGAAATTGTTTATGCTTTAGTCAAATTGTAAGAGCTGACATATTCTGATCGGTATTTGTTATCACTGGCAACAGGACCTGTAAAGAAGAGTGAAAGCGTGTTAGAGGTGCAAATGGCATTCAAGTATCTAAACAACATACGGTTAAGCGGTGTCCACTTGGGTTCCTCCTTGAATAATCTCATGGCTTTAATATAGTTGTTTTCATCAGTGGTGAATCTGTGATAGATGCCAGGAGGCTGTTGCAAAGCGTGAGTCAAGCGTAAATGAAGGGTTCTGTGCACTACTCACCAAGATGATCATATCGCCCTTGTCCATGTAAATGCGGATCCAAACATCTTCTTGATCGCGAACATCAAAGTATCCAGAACCATCCAAAATATAACGAATCTCTTCATCTTCGTGGAGATGTCTATTCAACTTGACGTTAGAAATACGCCATGTATTGATTACAAATAAAAACCCACTCAGCAAAGAAAGATTTGACTTTCTCCTCGTAAATAGGGCCCATAGCATCAGGGGATACGACGATCTAATTAACAAATATGAGACGAAACCTTAAATGATTGCTAAATGCGTATACTCACAGTATCTCTGTTCTTGTAGCTTCTTTCCTTGGCAACTTGGTCGATTTTATCAAGGGCATCCTCTCCATCAAAACGCCAGTACAATACACCGACCTTTTCCAGGTCTGCTTGGGTCTTTTCAATCCCTAAATCATGAGGGGCGCGTTGGTCGGCAGGGTCTTGGTTGTCGTAAACGTAAGCTCTCATAGTAGTAATGTAGGAGAAATCTTTTTTTCTAGTAGAAAGATGAAGTAGAGGAAAAGAGCTATGGAGGATGGGCTCAGCTGCAAACAAAACAATGTAAAAAGGACCCCGCACTATGAAGTTATTATACAAAGCCAGAGGCTCGATCTTTATATCAATTGATTGGGTGGATATTGCAACAAATGAAACAAAGATGGGCAATCATTGCCTTCATCATCAAAAGGCATCATGCGAAAATTGGAATCATCTGTTCAAGACGGCTAATACAGAATGCTAGTGCCAAGTTATTTATTCGTGTTCTAATTGAGTTCTTCGTATTTTCTTTCATTCAAATCCTGCTCCTTGCTACATATTCTGAACTTTTTCAAGGCTTTACACTGAATCCAAATCAAAGCACTATTACTTTTGCCCCTTCGGACATCCTCAGGCTTTGAGTCAACTGTACCAATCAGTTTTCCATTCTTCCTCTTGGTGATGTACGTTTTTCCATTTGCTTCAATCTTTAGTGTGTATTGACCACTTAGAGATACTGCCTTTTCCAACTCTTTGTTCTCCAAAGTACATTGGTTGTACTCAGCGCCGTAGTAGTCTATACTGCCCATTGCATTGCCACATGTCGACGATATGCGTAATGTCAGCTGTTGTATTGCTGTTGCTGGCAGAAATATCTTCAGTGTATACGGATTAGGAGTCAAGTAGCAGTTGGAGTCCAATCTGAAGTCTTTTAGCCATGGTAGAGTTTTGGATATTTCTGGGAATACCGTCGGGCAAATTATCGAGTCTTTAATGGCAATCTCTGTTGTTGAGTTTTCTTGATGATTATCAGTTTGTGATGAAGAGGTCGGTGTCTTTGGTAACACAATGCCATGTGTGCTTATGCTGGTACCAGTCGAGGAGAGAAGAGTTGTCAAGATATCCCAATACTTGCCTTTGCATTCTTTGGTGAGGAACCGCTTGATGTCACTCTTGTTGTGAAAGTCGAAATAGGGCTTCAAATTTTTGGTTTGTTGAGTCGAAGTTGATAATAATCGATGATATTTCCTTCTAGCTGAAGTATCGTCAATATCCACACTCGTAGGGGAATACAAATGTATCCAGTCAGCCATGTGTTTCAGAATATCATTATTCAATGCCTCGGTGTTTCCGCCAATCTCGATATAGCATGATCCAGTGCTCGATTTACTGATTGTTACTGCAGGCGTACGTATGTTGTCAGTTGGTGGTATAGCAAAATCACGAGATCTTTGTGCAAGAGTGTAGTCATCGAATAAAAAGAATCGCATTTGTCTTTCATTAGATTCTATTCTCTGTAGTATATCTAGGCATTTGTCCACGATGTGTTTGATGTTTACTTGGTTGTACTTGATGTCAATTTCGAATGCCTTTACAGCTGTACATAGTCGAGTCAATTCATTCCAATGTTCCTCTTGCTCGGCCACTTCTTTCGCTTTGTATGTCAGGGATAAGATCTTCAAGCTGTCCAGCGCTTTGAATTTGGATATCAAGTAGCCAAGTGATGAGTTGTCAATGCTGAAGGATGCAATTTCCAGACACTTGATCGATTGATTTGATTTAATGACCTCCTTTCGCCATCCATTCAACTCTAGCTTGCAGATTGTCAGTTTCTGTAACGTCTGTGGACAATCGTCGATGACCTGATCCAATCTTTGGTAGCTGGCGGGATTGCCTTGGGTGATCATCAGGCTCTTCAACGATGAAAACGAATTCAGTCTTTGGATGATATGCCTGTAACTTTGCTCTACGGTTGTTTCATAGCCTATAGGCGCTCTGTACTGATTTTCTGATAAACTGATCTTGAGGGTCTTTAAGGTCTTCTTTAGCTTTACTGCAAGTACCGAATACAGAACCAAATCCATGTCGTTGTAATACAAGTTATTAGTAATAACTTCGAGGTTGTTGAGCTTCGTTTCATCTAGTAAAAGCCAAGGCCACACTAGTCTTTCAGCAGTATGTCCGCCAATTAAATGATTGATATGGATGCATTGCGTAACGACTGATATAACACAATTTAGGCAATCGTCAGTTGAGATAATAGCATCAGCAAAAGACACTTTCTTGACCAAAGTTGCGAGATGTGGATTGTAGTTGGTGATAGTTTGTGCGAATTGTGGTAGGTTTTTTCCCAAGTGGATCTGTTCGTATATGATTTTTTGAGCAGCTCTTGCCCACCCCTTGCACACAAGTTGGCATTGCTTCATATCCTTCAGATTGGACGAATATTTTTGCGATGGTCGTCTGTGAATAGTTTCAAGTCTTCCATCGTGGACATATTCAAATATGTTGAGAAGAATTTCAAACGAGAGTTGGTCCCAATCTGTGCTGTTGTTTGTCATGATGAAGAACAAGTTGAAAGAGGGACGTATAAAAGAAAAGGCCATAAATTGTGTATTTAGATGACTGCTGAACATGGAAATCAAACACGGAAATATGTCACATAGTTGGATGGGTTTATTCAAACCTTTTGAAGGATGGCATATTTTCCATCGAGTCATCTCTTTCAATAGCGAATAAGCCGAGTTCCTTCAGCTTGATCCAGACCAGATAATCGTCTTGTGATCCACGGGTTACATCTTCAGGCTTCAAATCCACCACTTCACTGGTACTTCCATGTCTTTTATAGATGCGTGTTTTTGATTCAGTTTCAATCTTCAGAGTATAATGTCCATCGGAAGCCACTGCCTTCAATAAAAAGGGGTTTTCCAAAGCGCTATTCTTGATCAAGTAGTCCTTCTCTTTCAGGATTGGAATACCTTTTAGTAGAGGAGCGAGGTTCAGAGTTAATTTTTTCATTGCAGTATCTGGAAGAAATAATTTCAACGTGTAAGGTTCATCAGTAAGAAAGCAAGTTGCCTTGAAGGAAAGATGGCGTATTTTGTGTACTCTGCTTGAGATTGCTGGTAATACTTCAGTACTGATAATAGACGCCTCTATTTTCATTGACCCCATTTTAGATCTTGCACCTTGAGCTGGAATTTCTTCTGGAGGTGGACTGCATAATACAACGTTGTTCATTTCACAGCTACAGTGTCTAGAGGCATTGTACCACAAAAACCAAGTTCTATCACCAGTCCATTTGGTCAAAAGATGCTTGATGTCGTCTGTATCATTCATATCGAAAAATGGTCGTAGATGTTGTAGTATTGAAAGGCTTTTGATCAGACTGTTGTAGATTTTATCCATTGGTTCAACACCATTAAGAATAATGCGCTGTGGGTCTAGTATTGTCTTCCATTTGATCATGGTATGATTCCGATGCGAACCCTGATTCCTTGGAAGGACGACATGGCATCCTAATGTATCTTCGATAGCGCTCTTTTCTATACTGATACCCAAGGGTGGCGCAGGTTTTTGATCTGAATCCATATCCCAAAGAGTTATTTTCAAGATGTAGGATTTACACTCCAGTCCCCTCAATAAGTGCAAGCATTTCACAGTTTCAGCCTTTACATCCGACGTTCCGAACCCCAGATGGAAAGAGACATAGTTTGCAACTGTTAGGAATTGCTTCAAGTCGTCCCAGAACACTCTGTCCTCTTCGTTTTCCTCCAACTCGATCATACGATCTGAGAACTCCACTGTCATTTGTATGAGATTCGGAAATTTGCGAATCAAATATTGCATAAAGTGGTCTCCCAGGATGAGTTTTCTGATCCTTATACATTGTATTGATGTGTTGGGTTTTATGTTGTGCAGTTGCGAGTTCCACTGATTTGTGTCCAATGTTTCAATTTCCAAATCTTCCACTGATTCAGCGCAGCTGTCAAGAACATTATCAAAATACGCGTAAGTTGGTGGATTGCAATAACTAATGCCCAGGAACTTTAAAGCTTCAAACTGTAGTAGTTTGTCCTTCAGCAAATGACCCAGATGGGCGCGATCTTTGTCTTGATGGTTTGGTGGAAGCGACTTGATGAGGATATAGTCCCAGGATTTTCGAAACTTCAATTGAACCAATGTGTATAGATAGCTGTCAAAGGTTTTTGGCTCTTTTGGATAGGCTTCTGCTAGGTTTTCGAGCTGAATTTCGTCTAGCAAAAGAGTTGGCCATATCACTTGCTCGCATTCTTTCAATGTCTCTGAGGTGATCGATGCGATTTTTCGACAGTGCAGAAACAGTTGCTCCAAATTTCTGGCAGGAGCCCCAGCGTCCAATACCCCTGAAGAAAAGTAAACAATACGAACAATGGCGGCTACGTGAGGTGCATCTATTGTGATTGTTCGCAGAAAGCTTTCGATATTTGCCCCAAGATGGACTTGCTTGTATAATATCCGTTGTGCTTCTTTGGACCATGCTTTGCAGACAAGTTGGCATGCTGAAAATGTAGCGAGCAATATAGAGGTACTGACTTCAACATCGCAATAAGTGTAGCTATTCTTCTTGGATATACCACGCTCGAGATATTTAAACGTTCGGCGCAGCACTTCTTTGGGAAGTTTATCCCAAGATCTTGTTGTCATGCTTTAGAGATTGTAAAAGAGAATAAAGGAACAAATTTATACGGTGGACTGCTGGAAATAAACTAAAACGAAGTGTCAAATGAAAAAATAGATCAGAAAAAATCTCTAGGTGTGTAGTAGCCAGACCATGATATAAGTACTACTTTAGATTCACAATGCTCTGTTTGATATCTTTTAAAAACTCTTATACAATATATATATACGGTATATAGATAGATTCAACTTACTTTATCACATTTGTTTGATAGAAAAGTAATTATCCCCACTTCTGAATTCCCACCTCATCCTGGTACTGGTGGGGGAGAAACGACGGAAACAAGCTATATACCACCTGTAATAGCTACATGAGTTCAGACTGTGTCAAAATCCAAGGTGAGGAAGATCATCCTGAGCTATCAGATTGGAGAAGCCTACGAAAGCAATGTCTTTTGCCCTACTGTGATACTATAATGTGATTATCAACTTGCTTCACATAAGGCTGCCGTATCCCTCATGGTGCTTGTATTTCGTCTTGTTGCTGTTACAATAGCTCGACAATCTCACCCTTTTAATATGTAGTAGAGATAGCCATACCAGATGCTGCAGTAACGATACCTGGATCGATACCTTTGATGATTGTATTAGATGGGTATGCCATATAGATATGAGTCTGGCGTCAATGAGAGGACCTTGGGTTGCTTGGTATGCTGTGTTGTTCTGTATCCAGCAAAATTTAAGTCGTATTGGTTCGCAAACATGAAGTAGCCAGCGAAAGCGAGCTTGAGCTCTTGTAATAGGTACCTGATTTTGTTCAACTTGACAGAGTTGTTGAGGAGACTAGGTTTTTACTCTTGTCTTTACAGCATTCACACTTTTCACCTTGTTGATGTCGTTAGATAGAGCAAGCATAGCTTGATCATTTACACAACATATCTGAAATTGAGGTAATGTCCAACTCGACCTAAGCTTCCTGCGTGTTCTTCTTGTGCGCATAAAGCACTGTTTTGCTAGATGATAAACTACATACAGACCATTATATCGGATGTTAATAAGCGCAATGTTCTGTGAGTAGCCTTCAAATGTATTTGCCACTGTAAAATCAAGAGTTTGAATCGCTTTTATCTCATCAACGAAGCGCGATCTCGGCCTCAAAACAGGCGCAATCGTGTTCTACGACCTGGCATTAGGTTATGGATCACTATTCCGCAATTTTTTGGGGACAGAGTTGATTAGCAATTTCTGGCCATTTCAGCCCTATGATAGCAAGGGAAAAATTGATGATTTTGAATGATGGAGGTTTTCACATCAAAAATGAAGTTTTTTACTAAGGTATTCCTAAGTTCAAACGGACCGCAGTGAAGCATAGGAGCATGTGAAGGTGTATTCAGATCATTTTACTATGGTGTTTGTAGACCTTTCCTCCAAAAACGTGTTTTGCATTTTTCGACAGTTACTCTCCACAGACTAAAGAAATTACTTTGAAATTAATACCATTGGATTCCTCGTTTAATTTTGCATGTATAGGTCTAAATAAATACCTGTTGTTTACATAATAAGATTTCGTGTAATTGCCCTTGAAAGGGTTTCGGATGTCCAGATGGGATCCAGGAAGCCCAGTTGGAATAATAATCACTGAAATTCAACCCCAGCTGCTGAGGCAGTGCGTGGTGGTATTTTGCCCTGACATCCACCTTTTGTACAGTGAAAAGACACTCTTTAGAGGTCTAATTGCTTTCGCTATGCTCAATCTCTACCGGCGTCACCCCGCAGATTTCAATTGCGTGCTGCTGCATTTTTAAATTTGGCATTTGAGTATATATGTTAAGAGTCTCTCCTTGTTATTGGGCAGCTTCGGTGAGATGTTCTGCAATGGCTTTCTGAGCCGCATTGACAGGGATCGGCTATAGTTGGTGAGCAATAGAAAAGGATGCACTTGAAGTCTAATCATATAAAATAAATATGCACTTGTTTACGGCCTGTGACGAACAAAATATACCAACAGGTAAAAAGAGGACACGGAAAGAAAGTTATTTATAATTATGAACTTGACTCTTCTAAGGCGCTTCGAGTCTTTATTCCAAAAAATGAGAGCAATTCCAAGCATTTAATCCAGATCGAAAAGCTGTTCTTTGTATCATGAACTTTAGCTGAGCGTTGAGTTCCTACAGTCTCGTTTCCTTCTCTGAGCAAAACATGCGTCTTTGATGCCGTTTCAACTTTGTGAGTATAACGGCTAGTATCAGAGACAGTTTTAAGAAGAGTCGCTGTGCCCTGTGTATCGTTCGCGTATTGAAAGATACGTAGCAACACTTTAGAAATACATGTTTCCTGGCTGATTATCTACAATATAACGATTGGAAGTAGCATTTATGTTATACTACTACAGTTCCTTGATTTCATGGCAATAAAGTGGCTTTGCTATAATGAAATAGGGTCTACTTTGAATTCAGCAAGTAGCCTCATGCATTTGATCTGTTCGCAAAAGAGGTAGTATGTCTTGAAATTCTTTGTAATCATGATCAGATTGATGTGAAATCTGAGATTTGGAGCTATACAAGGTCATTGTGTGCGGGTGATTTCACCCAATCTAAATTCTGCATGCATCGTGTGTATGAGATGCACTTAATGTCATCATGTTATTACTGGCTCTATATTATTCTCACCACGAAAATGGTGCATATACCATCTTCTCCAATCCAACGAGTGTTTCATTCGAGTCATTACACTACAGTATCGAGTGGTTCACACGCCTTGACGGATTAATCAGCTATGCGGCTTCGACCCTGGATCAAAGGTATCTTTGAACTTTATTATTGCATTGTGAGACTTGAGCGAAAACGGCATTTGAGATAAAATTCACAAACTGAATACAAGATTTGATGGATCAAATCAGTAGCCTCAGATAACCTTGTACTATGTGAACTCGTTCCTAACCGAGGATTTAATGTTTGTTGTGGGGGAAATTTAAAACCTGGAAAAGGAAATTATACTACATTTAGCTATAGTTTGATTCAAACTTGAGTAACACACAGGGACAAAACAGCAAATTTCTGTATCAAATATTGAGATTTATAGTATAGATTTCGTGAGGCAGTATCACTTTGTATGGTATGCATCGATAGAGATATCCAAGATCTACTATACAAAGAACCATACTGATCGATACTACTCAAATCGAATAGGCGATGCTGATCAAGTCTGATGCAGTGGTGGGAAGAACGGGAGATTGATGAAAAAGAAGAAAAAAGTTCGCCCGAGAACGGACATGCCAAGTGGTATTAATTTATGCACTGAAGCAGTAGCTAAATAGATAAAGGGGTTTAGGATATTTTAGTCGTATAAAAGGACCATGCATTACTTCAATTCGCCTCTTTTCACTTTAGTTTTGATCCATCTACTCTGCCTGAACCATGGTGGAAATCACACAAAAGCCCGTTTCAAACAAAAGCGAGTCAATTGCAGATGTGATGCCTGCTGATATCGCCATGAAGGAAGAGACATCCATTGAACAGCTGGAGAATCTTTCATACAAGGAGGACAGCAAGCTCAACAAGATACTTGTCAAGTATGTACCGTCCAGCAGTTTGGAATGCAAGCACTGTTCTTACACATTGAATACATAGGAAATTGGACAGAAGATTGCTGCCATTGCTATGTGTGCTGTATCTCTTAAGTTACATTGATAGGTAGATAAACATGGCTGTATTTACTATCTTGATCTCTTTACTCAAAGTCTTCACACTACCCGCAGATCCAACATTGGTAATGCAAAACTAGGTGGTCTTGAAGAAGACCTGAACATGACAAAGTCAGAATATCAGTGGTCTCTGTCCATCTTTTACTTTTCCTATGTCATTTTTGATCTTCCTTCCAATATTATTATGAGACGCTGGCGCCCATCACATTGGCTTGGTATTTTGATGTTGTATGTATAATTCATCTGATGTCTAGTGCTTGGCCTTTGACTAATATTTATATCTTTTGTAGCTGCTGGGGAGCTGTAGCAACTGCCATGGCTGCAAGCACAAGCTTTGCAGGTCTTGCCATCTGTCGATTCTTACTAGGTGTATTTGAAGCTGGTACGAAAAAACATGCAATAATTGCCCTTTGATTGCAGTTGCTCATCTAGACTATTATTGTAGGCTTCTTCCCAGGTGTCATTTATTTCATGTCTCTCTGGTATACTCGAAAAGAATATGGTCGTCGCATTGGTTTCTTTTGGTCTTTCTCCAGTTTGGCAGGCGCATTTGGCGGTTTAATTGCTTTTGGTATCAGTCAGATCAAGAACGATGCTTTGGCTACATGGCAATGGCTGTTCATTATTGAAGGTGTTCCATCTGTCTTGTTGGCTGCCTTGTCTGCTTGGTATCTACCCAACAAGCCAGAAACTGCTAGATTTTTGACAGAGGAAGAAAGAGACTACGCCGTCAACAGATTAGCAAGTGGTATGTATATTCAATTCAAATACTTTATCAGGCACTAAAGTTCTATACGCTATACAGATGCTGGTGCTTCCAATGATCACTCTTGGTCTTGGGCTCAAGTTGTATCCGTGTTTACAGACTGGAAGACTTATGTCTACATGTGCATTTACATCTTGGGCACAGTTGCCTTGCAAGGTGTCACCCTCTTCTTGCCTTCCATTGTTGCCAATATGGGTACCTGGTCCAAGCCTGTAGCTCAAGCATTGACAGTGCCTCCCTACTTTTTGGCATTCTTGGCAACAGTGGCCATCAGTTGGAGTTCAGGTATAGCCAATGCATCGACTAGACATTGCTCAGATGGCTCATGATTTCGCATTTTCTAGATAAATACTTTGAAAGAGCTTATCACATGGTTGGATTAAACTCTATTGCTCTGCTTGGGTTCCTGCTGTTGATGTTCCTCTCTTCAGACAATGTAGCTGGAAACTATATAGCAGCCTGCTTGGTTACCATTTCAGTCTATGGAAACGTTGCTGTCAAGGTCGCATGGTTTAATAACAACTAGTAAGTTGATTCTGTCTTGCATATAGGAAACATTTACTAATACATTGACTGCAGCGGTGGACTTACTCGTCGTGCTGTTGCATCGGCTGCTATTGTTAGTGTTGGTACAATTGGTGGCGCCATTGGTGGACAAATTTACTACGGTAAGATGATGAGCATTGTTGGCCGCAATGACACCAGACTCATTTGAATTGTATAGACCCTCCTCATTACTTTGCTGGTAATACCATTGCCTTCAGTTGTATGGCTGGCCAGACTGTCCTAGTAATTCTTCTGCGCATCTTGCTCGCCCGTGAAAACAAGAGAAGAAGCAAGCTTTCAGAAGAGCAAAGAGAGCTTGAAATCCATAAATACGGTGGTATGGATCTTGTAGGCGATCGCCATTACAGTTTCAAGTATTCTATACGCAGTTCATCTGCATATGGAAACATTTTATATTTTCTTAGAATGCGGCAGCGAC
>JAXQGS010000620.1:0-16249 GCA_037040325.1 Mucor sp. M7501 | reverse complement strand
GAACCCCCGCCTAACGAAAAAACAGAGGGAAACCCTCGCATTTTTTTTCTAGGATTTTTGTGTGTGCCGAGCCCATTATAGCAATGGGATTGGCTGAAAGACTGGACAGCAAGTGATCTAAATCATTGTGATTAGTGCGATAATATTTTGTTTAATGATTCCACAAAGATAATAAAAGTAATGGTAAAATATATGTATCATGCACCTCGGGCTACATTTACTTTCTCTTCAAGCTACTTTAACTAGATGTTGCTCTGAATGATGTATGTTGACATGTTTACTTGTTGTGCGTCCATAGACGTTTCTCAACTTATCCTTGATGCAAGCTCCTCTTTTATGTCAAGATGTAAAGATCCACCTTTAGTCTATAAAAACAAGCCATCCTGGTTGATCCCTTCTCTGCAGGCTTCTTCATCAATGAATTTCACGTCGGAATACAACATCCGTCTACTAACGGACTACATTTGTATTATCATTTCCGTGTAGTACTCATTGCTCATTAGGGATGATCTAGTATCATATTTAAGCCAGCTAGATACCCTTCTGCAACAAGGAAATCCTTTGCTTTTGTTTTAGATATAGTTGACAATTGATGACTTGCATCGCTTTCAACCAACTTGTAATGATTATTACGAATTCAACATTGCCGTTTGGACACACAGAGGATGCTCTATACTAAATTCAATTAAAAAAGCCAGGTAAAAAAGTATATGTTATGTCGAGAAAAGGCGACTAGCCCATCGTTTCATTTTATTCAACTTGATAGTAGAAGAGAACGGATGGTGAAGATGATGATCTACATGGCGATTGACGGATTCCAAAGTGATTAGATGACCGAAATCAACAGCAATGCTGACGGGTGTCAGGTAGTATTCTGGTTTCTGAATGTGTGTAATGTGGTAAGCAAGTTTCCAAGAGGATGCTTGCAGGATGTGAAGGCCTTGTTTTTGCGCAGAGAGTTTCCTTGTGCCTTGAGGATAGTACATGTGAGGCATGGTGATGGTACTATTCATATTCAGCGCCATGGATCGCACAACTGGACATGCTTTGCTCGTGTAATAACGCCTTGCTTTTGGTTGATATGCTGTTAGTAATACGGTCAGAGATGTGGGATGGAAACGGCTAAACGTGTAGTGTGTTGTTGTACGAGATCTGCCTTCTTGTTCCACAGTGAATGCAAGCTGGATGTCAGGCAGACGATACATGGTCAAGACATGGATCACTAAACGACGCAATTTGGCCGACACAGACATTACTATGCCCAATGTACGTAGATCCATTGTCGGTTGTGAAAGTATTTGAATAATGATTTCATCAGGAAAGGTGTCTATTGTCAACATGGTGCAAGGAAAGAGAAGAGTATAAATTAAAAAACGTTAGGAAATTTATAAAAATAGGCATTGAGATGAAATGATTCATGATTTATAAAGAATGATGCCACGGTTTGAAACGAGTGAGTTGCATCTCTCTCTCACACCGCCCTCTTTTTAGCAGGACGCAATCGATATTGTGTAGTTTCATATCAGCGTGTCTTTGTTATACCCTTTCTGTTGATAACCAGACCCTTACAATCATACATTGTGTGTGTGTGTCGATTTTAAACCATGCATGCAGTAGAAACCTGAATACACGGTTTCATAAAAGAGAATAATTGATTCCCAATCTCTGGATATATGGTAAAAATCATTCAACGACAACGGTATACGCGAGCCATGGCTAAAGTCGCGTGGTGGTATTATCATTTATGCAATCAACCAGTTGTGGCTGATATAAACACTTATCAGGACACACACACACCATATCGAGTCACTAGCCAACCTAATGAATCATGCATGATGTAAGGGATGTTTGGATTTTTAGTCTGCTTTCTTTCTTTCTTTCATCTATATTCAACACTATACAAAAAGAGAAAATCATGTCAGAACTGCCCATTGCAAAGACCGAAACACCCTTGCTTACCCCATCCGATATAACAACACAACAACCCAGCACACCCGACCTAAGTAACCCCTATGCGTATGCAGGAAATCCCATCAAGACAACACCACTGTCATCAGAGCAACAAGATACGATTCCACTGAACGATGAAAACCCTACCACCACCTTTAGCAATAGCACGACGGCAGCAGATCCAGAAGTAGTCAAACTAAAGAGCTCTCTCTGGAAAAAGGCAGGACAACTTCAATCTGCCATTGGATCGCTTACAGGCTTAGAGAGCTGGCAAACATCGGGGAAAAAGACAGAGCAAGAAGCAGAGAGGGAGCTCAAGGAGGCAGAGGATAGATTGAATCAAGGCGAGGCGAGCAGAGTGCACGGAGAATATGAACGACTCATGGGCTATGTCAGTTATGCCATTGGACATGTTGCTGGTGATCCAGAGATGCAATCCAAGGCAAGCGAGCGAACGGAGCACGGTGCAGCGGAAATAGATAGAAGTGTGAACAAGCATTGATTGTGTGTACATGTTGAGAATAAAGGCAGGTGGTTTTTTATACAACAAGAGTGATGTAGTGTTTGTGGCCTTTTTTTTACCATCAACGGTCAGATCATCGCATAACTGCGCGCAGGTATTTGATTCAAGCGCAATGGATCCATTTTGCTGGACGCAGGCAAATAGAGCAAATGACAGAAACAATTGGCAAAATGAGCTGTGCTGTCAATGCATGTCACGCGAGGTTCATTCTGCCATCTCAGGCAATGATATTCAAGCCAAAAAGCAACACCAACGCACATGATTACCGAGATCAACGACTGCTATAAAAAGGACATGGCATTAATCGGGAAGCTTTGTGTAATGCAAACCATCTCTATTTCACGTGAGGGATTTCAAATTTTGAAGTTTTATTTGACAATGGGATTAGGGCCATCTCTTTTTTTTTCTCTCTCCAATATTTAATCCCCTTTCATCTCTCTCTATACCTTCTCTTTTTTTCCATTTCCATTGTTACAAGAAAGAGAAAAAATGGGTAATTTCATATGATACGAATAGAGCTGATACAAATGCTAAATCAGCCATGCGATAGATACCTTTGAATACCTTGAAAAGACATTAAAGGAACGTATCATGTTTCTTGACGGTGCTATGGGCACCATGGTGCAGAGACTCAAGTTGGAGGAATCCCATTTCAGAGGTAAGGTTCTTTTCTTGCTTTGGGGGCTCGGTCAATGGGAGAGCCCACAGCTTATATTGAAACATGTATTTAGGCGAGGAATTCTTGACCTGGGCCAAAGATTTGAGGGGTAACAATGATCTACTGACGCTCACCTTGCCCGATGCCATTTATGGCATTCATCGTCAATACCTGGAAGCTGGTGCTGACATGATTGAAACCAACACTTTCAGTTCCACCTCAATCGCTCAATTGGATTACGCCTTGGAAAACTATGCCTATCGTCTCAACAAGGAAGGTGCTGCCTTGGCCAAAAGAGCTTGTGAAGATGTACAGAATACACAAAAAAAAACTTGTTTGATTTCTATTGACTCATCTCTGTCCAATTAGGTTACCAGAGAAACAGGTATTCGTCGCTTTGTATGTGGTGC
Organism: Mucor sp. M7501; assembly: GCA_037040325.1. Classification (NCBI taxonomy): domain Eukaryota; kingdom Fungi; phylum Mucoromycota; class Mucoromycetes; order Mucorales; family Mucoraceae; genus Mucor; species Mucor sp. M7501. Next base: position 12,708 of record JAXQGS010000620.1, on the reverse strand, counting down.
TATTGGTCCTACCAATCGTACTTGTTCTATTTCTCCTTCCGTCGAGAATCCTGCTTTTAGAAATGTTACCTTTGATGAACTTGTCACTGCGTATTCTGAACAAGTGCGTGGTTTGCTGGATGGCGGTTCCGATATCTTGTTGGTAGAGACTATTTTCGATACATTGAACGCAAAGGCTGCCTTGTTTGCCATTGATCAAGTGTTTGAAGACGACAAGTAAGTGGTGGATTCTTTTTTTCGGTTCTTGTTTCCCTGACATGTTTTTTAAATAGGCGCCCCAAGGTCCCCATCTTCATCTCAGGTACCATTGTGGATCAAAGTGGTCGTACGCTTTCAGGTCAAACTGGCGAGGCATTTGTGACATCGCTCAGCCATGCCAAGCCTGTAGCATTTGGTTTGAATTGTGCTTTGGGTGCTGAACAAATGAAGCCTTTTGTGCAAAATATCAGTCGATTCACAGATGCTCACATTATCTGTTATCCCAATGCTGTAAGTGTGGATTGTAGTAGTAGTAGTAGTAGTAGATCAAGCTGACACGGACATCACTTAGGGTTTGCCCAATGCTATGGGTGAATACGATGAGAGTCCTGAAGCCATGGCTATTAATGTGGAACCCTTTGCAAAAGAAGGTCTCGTCACCATTGTGGGTGGTTGTTGTGGTACAACTCCAGATCATATCAAGGTAAAACAGAATGCAATGTCGCACAAAATGATCTTATTAAACCCAATCTGTTTATATATACAGGCAGTTGCTGATGTCTGTAGAAAATACAAGCCTCGTCCCAAGCCAGCAGACAAATCCAATGTCATGTTGCTCTCTGGTCTCGAAGTGCTTCGTGTAGATGAAACCACTGGTTTTGTCAATGTGGGTGAACGTTGTAACGTTGCTGGTTCTAGAAAGTTTTGCAGACACATTCTCAAGGGTGAATACGAAGAAGCCTTGGTGATTGCCAGATCTCAAGTAGAAAACGGTGCGCAAGTAGTGGATGTCAATTTTGATGAGGGCTTGTTGGACGGTAAAGCTGCCATGACCAAGTTTCTCAACATGCTGGCCTCGGATCCCGACTGTTCTCGTGTGCCATTGATGGTGGATTCGTCTAATTTTGCAGTGATTGAAGCCGGTCTTCGTTGTGCCCAAGGTAAATGTATCGTCAACTCCATCTCGCTCAAGGAAGGCGAAGAGGAGTTCATCAAGAAGGCCAAGATCATCAAGCGATTTGGCGCTGCTGTGGTCGTCATGGCTTTTGATGAAGTGGGACAAGCTGCTGAAGCAGATCGCAAGATTGAAATCTGTACTCGCTCCTACAACATTCTGGTGGACAAGGTCGGCTTCAACCCCTACGACATTATCTTTGATCCCAACATCTTGACCATTGCTACCGGTATGGAGGAACACAACAATTACGCTGTCGAGTTTATCAATGCCTGTAAGGGCATCAAGCAAACGCTCCCCGGCGCCAAGATCAGTGGCGGTGTGTCCAACTTGTCGTTTGCTTTCCGTGGCATGGACAAGGTGCGCGAAGCCATGCACTCTGTCTTTTTGTACCACACCACCAAGGTCGGCATGGACATGGGTATCGTCAATGCCGGTTTCTTGACCGTCTACGACGATATTCCCAAGGACTTGCTGCAACTCTGCGAGGATGCTGTCTGGAACCGTGATCCTGAAGTCACTGAAAAGCTGCTGGACTATGCAAAGGCGCATTCCAAAGACGCCAAAAAGGACGAAGATTTGGAAGAATGGAGAGCCTGGCCTGTCACTGAACGTATCAGCCATGCCTTGGTCAAGGGTATCATGAAGTACATTGTCGAGGACACAGAAGAAGCCCGTCTCGACAAGGAAAAGTACCCTCGTTCGCTCAACGTGATTGAAGGTCCCCTGATGTCTGGTATGAATGTCGTTGGTGATCTCTTTGGTAAGGGCAAGATGTTCTTGCCTCAAGTCATTCGTTCTGCTCGTGTCATGAAGAAGGCTGTGGCTCACTTGGTCGAGTTCATCAAGATTGAAAAGGAGGCGGACATGCTGATCTCTGGTGAAACTGAAATCAAGGGTAATGGTACCATTGTGATGGCCACTGTCAAGGGTGATGTCCACGATATCGGCAAGAACATTTGTGGTGTCGTGCTTGGTTGTAACAATTACAGAGTCATTGATATGGGCGTCATGGTGCCCTGTGACCAGATTATCAAGAAGGCCATTGAGGAAAAGGCCGATGTCATTGGTCTTTCTGGCTTGATTACGCCCTCGTTGGAAGAGATGGTCATTGTAGCCAAGGAATGTCAAAAGGCAGGTCTCAAGATTCCTATTCTCATTGGCGGTGCTACTACCTCCAAGATGCACACTGCTGTCAAGATTGCTCCTCAATATTCCGCTCCTGCCATCTACGTCTTGGATGCCTCTCGCAGTGTCCCCGTCGTCGCTAGTCTCTTGGACGACAACATGAAGGAAGAATTCGCTGAAGACATTCGCGATGAATACGACGAAATGCGTGAAGAATACTATGAAGGCCTCGAGGAACGTCATCTCTTGCCATTGCAAGCTGCGCGAGACAAAAAGATGGTCATTGACTGGATCCAAAGCCCTCCTCCTGCCAAGCCTACCTTCTTGGGCGAAAAGGTATATGACGATTATCCCCTCGAAAAGCTGGTGGAGCACATTGATTGGAATCCCTTTTTCCAAGTCTTTCAACTGCGTGGCCGTTATCCCAACAGAGGCTTCCCCAAGATTTTCGATGATGAACATGTAGGTCAAGAGGCCAAGCGACTCTATGGCGATGCCAAGGAAATGCTAGACATGATCATCTCCAAGAAGCTGCTTACAGCGCGTGGCCTTGTCGGCTTTTACCCTGCTCATTCCGTGGGTGATGATATCGAGATTTACACGGACGAGTCGTGCGAACAAGTGGCTGCTACTTACTATGGTCTTCGTCAACAAGTGGAAAAGGAAACGGATGAGCCCTACTATTGTTTGTCTGATTTCGTTTCACCCAAGGCGTCTGGTGTCCCTGATTACCTTGGCATGTTTGCTGTCAGTACTGGTTTTGGTTGTGATGAATTGGTTGCACAATACGAAGCGGACGGTGATGATTACAACAGTATCATGGCAAAGGCTATTGCAGATCGTTTAGCCGAGGCATTTGCTGAAGCATTGCACGAAGAGGTCCGTAGAAAGGACTGGGGTTATGCCTCTGATGAGAGTTTATCCGCTGCCGATCTCTTTGCGGTTCGTTACCAAGGTATTCGTCCTGCTCCTGGTTATCCTTCTCAACCTGATCACACGGAAAAGAAGACCATGTGGGATTTGGGTCATATTGCTGAAAAAACGGGTATTACATTGACGGAATCGCTTGCCATGGATCCTCCTGCTAGTGTCAGTGGTTTGTTCTTTGGCCATGAACAAAGTAAATACTTTGCTGTCGGTAAGGTTGAAAAGGATCAAATCGAGGACTATGCTGCTCGCAAGAACATGGATGTGGAGACTGTTGAAAAGTGGTTGGGTACTATCCTTGCCTATGACAATTAAAGAAGGAGAAAATCTAGATTGTGTAGTAAATTGTATATTAGTATCATCCACGCGCGCAACAAGGTGGCCTATCATAGTTTTAAAGAATTTTTAGTTGTACTTGTCTAATAAATTTTAAGAAAAAGAACATTATTGTGTGAAGCGGTTTAGTTAAAAGCTTTCTATATAGTGATGCGAGGAATTTACATCATTTGACATCAAGGTGTCATCTATGTAAGCAGATAAAATGTACTATCATGGCTATTAACTTTTAGCGTATGTGTTATATGAAAAGCATGTAGCAAATGTAAAGCTAAAGATACAGTGCCTCATGGCCACGGTGTATAGGCGATTTATACTTAGTAGTGTTTGACATTTTAAACACTCACATCAGATGGATATCAAGCACTTGTACACCTGAATGGAGGAGGAGGCCTTGATTTAAGTCTCCGGATATGGCACTGAGCCTGAACATGGCTCTCTCTCTCTCTCTCACTCTGTCGTCCTCTCCACAACAAGGGCCTATCAGTCAAATAAAAAAAAAACTTTCTCTTTTTTCACTTGAATCACTCATATATAATACAAAATGTTTATGAAACAAATTACTGAAATCAAGGTTGCATTAGCTCCTTTCAACACTGCATCTAAATCATCAAGGTAAAAAGAGATTCAAAGAGCCTCGACAGGCTCATACATGACATGACCCTGGCAAGTTGACATGTGTCTTTTTTTTTTTTATAGATTGTTCTTGAACCATGTCAACACAAACAGTGCACGCAAAGTGAATCCCACCATCAAGATTGCTACTGATGTATTATCTGATCCTGCTGCTCCTTCTCACATTCAAGTTGTTTACCGTAAGAATCTTGTCAACAGCAATCTGAAAGAAAGTGAGTTTCATTGTATATACTCATCATGTCAATTTTTTTTTTTACAGGTGATGGTCAAAAGCTTGCCTTGGATTCTGATAAAATGAAGATTAGCAACATTTTACAAGTTGTCAACAAGCATGCAAAGAAGTTGGAGGAAATTGAACAAGCTAAATCATGGTAGTAGAGAGACGAAATCGTACATATTCAATTGGACTTTCAGAATAGATAAATAGAAAGAGAGGTGAATTTTGATGCAATAAATTGCTGTATATAATATTACGTCAAGTATGGCACCAACCGTGGCGAATGTGATGGATTACATTTTGATTTGGATATTAGAAGGATATTTGGAGTGTACCAGTATATCTTGAATTACGAGTCGTTTCCTTTGGATGAACTTTAGTGAACGTTGTGCCGGCAACGATGGCATTTTAACTTTTGGGAGAGATATTGGTGGTGCAGGGAATTGATTGTATTGAAGGAATGTATCCTAGTCATTCAAAAGAGTCGATTCATTAGAAGCATGGACAGTTCCTGCTATACCAATCTGATCAATTCAGATCCCCCTCTAGACGCTATTTGCAATGCAATTTGTTTAATCGACTAGATGATGCCGATATATCAATTCACATGAACCAAAGAGCAACAATAAGACACTATACATATCCATCATGTGTGTGTTACTCACAGAGTTGAACAGTCTACTATTAATCACTACTCATCAGATCAGTTTTCTGCTAGAGATATACACTTTACGTCTAATAAAATGAGGTTTATTTTATACAGCAGCGAGAATATCGCTTTATAATAGCTTCTAGTAGAGAATCATAAATACAAAAAACCAAGGACAATGGTATATACTCGTGAAGAAGGCTATCAATCCAGATCCATTTGACTTGTACCAGACTCTAGGATACTTTTGTCGCCTTCCTCGTCTGCTTCTTCCTCATCGGATGCTTGCTTATTATTACCATTACTGCTTGTTTTCACCTCGCCATCCACTAGCACATGTTGGCTTTGATCCTCGTCTTGGTCATCATCCGTGTCCTCTTCATTCTCGTACGCATCGTCTTCTGGGTATTCACTGGCCCCGCTCTTGGTAATGTAGAGTTTAGTGGTATCTGTACTTCCCATCTTCTCCAGCCATCGAGGCACCGGCGCTTTGACTTGACCACGGCTGATCATGTTTCTTAATCCGTTTGACACATTGTCACCGTTCAGCGTCAATTCAAACGCAATAGGCTCTTGATTGTCGTCGTCGTCGTCGTCGTCGTCTTTATCATCATCATGATTGCCCTCCTCCTCCAATGCCATTGGTAACTTGACATCCAGTGTCAACACGGTTCTGCCAAACTGATCGTCCCGGCCAAAATTCTCCAAGATGGATTTCGCTCGAGCGTCAATCTCTTGTTGATTTACTGCCTTGATGCGTCTTGACGGTTCACCCTCGTCTACATACATTGCATCGTCTGCCAGCTTTGATTTCTGTCTGATATTCAATGGGTTGGAATAGCTGATGTTTGTACGCAGTTCAGCAAAGACGCCTTGCGATTTCCTGGTTTTAACGACATGTGCTAAATGCCTTGCTGCTTGTCCGCGGACATCTTGCATGCGCAGACTGTCGCCATTGAACACTTGCAAGATGGCTTCTCTGATATAGCTCTCCAGATTGGCTGTGGCGCCTGCACCGCATAGCATCACAAACTCTGTGTGTGGACAAAATACCAGATAAACCACCTTGCGAGCTGACACTGGGTCGACTCCATTCAGATCAGACAAGACATGTATACGCAGCCAGTGTAAATCTGACTTTTTGTCGTGCAGAGAGTAGAAATACTATCATGTCGTGTCAGAGAGAGTCTTGATTCAAAAGCTGCAAACTTACGCAATCAAATGATTGAGCCAGGAATTTCTCCATCGAGTCTTGAAAAGCGGCTGCGTCCATGTCCAGATTCAACTTTCCTCTGCTCTCCTTGATGACTCGAAACACTTTCCATCTTCGTCTGGGGTTCTCATCCACTGTCATTGCTTTCAACTCCATTTGCGCCATCTGTATCGCACGGAATCCATTCGACTGTTTGGCCATGAGCATTAGAATGAGGTAAAACTACACATGAATAACACAAATTTTACCCAATCGGCTAGCAACTTTTGATGGATGTCGCCCTTTGGTAAACCCACATAGTCCTCGTATCTGCACTCGGTGTTGTGTGGTTGTAGATGCGGTGAATTCAGCCATAATTTGACACATTTTCTAATGGTAGAGGGAGTGCAATCTTTTACTGTCTTTTTAGTCGTTTTATCAGGTCCATAGAGCGTTAAATCCTTGTCTGTCAACATGATATTTGGGTGAATGAAAAGGCGGAAAGAAAAAAGAAACGCGGTTGAATTTGGCGGTCTACTAATAAAAAATAGACCTGTTTTTACGTGTGTGTGTGTGTGTGTGTGTGCCCTGAGCACCACAAGGCTCAATTTGGACAGATCAACATTATATAGTAAAGGCTCAATTGGCTCGAAACTTTTTCTGTTTATTCACTGTATATAAATCAAGCTTAAACTTGTAATCTTTGTGTAGCTTCAGCAAGCTCATCCTCCTTTTTCACATCTTCCATCATTTGATTCAGTGATTTCTGGGATAACGAGCGGGAATGACGCTTAAACTTGGTCACTGCCTTCATCTAAAATGTTGTGTATATATAAATAAGTCCAATGATCAGCAGATACAACCATGGACAAGACCCTTACCACTGCAAATATACTGGCAATGCTCTTGATTGCATTGTTCATTTCTTCCTCAGTAGGTTCAGAAACAACATCACAGTTATCTTCTTCAGAGAGCATGGTTTCAGTGCCGTCATTGGTGATCCATGGATGTTCTCGAAGTTCTTTCATGGTGATACGAGTATCTGGATTCTTGTCTAAAATGCGATGAAACAGATCGAGCAAATTGTCGCTCAAGTCATCACCGTATTCAATTCTATTACAATAGGTAGTGGATACAATCAATAGGTGTAGACTCCACATATTCTTGCCAGCAAATACTTTACGGTGCTTCCTTGATCATTTCGTACAGTTCCAGCAGATTGCCACTCACAAAGGGCGTCTTGCCATAGATCATGCAGTACAATGTCACGCCCATGGACCAGATATCAGTTGCTCTTCCAGACACCTCACCATGCTTGGCAATACATAACTCAGGGGCCATAAAGGCCGGGCTACCAGCAGACTTTTTTAGCTTGTCATTTCCCTTTACAAACATCTCTGACACACCGAAATCAACAATCTTTAGCACATTGTCCTTGGACAGCAATAGGTTATCGGGTTTGATATCTCTATGTACAATATCATTTGCATGTACTACACGACGGTATAGGGCTGTTGAGTAACCTACTACTACACACTACACATTGCGATGATGATGAAATCAGAGACTTACAGTATTCAATACCCAGCATGATTTCCTTGAAATATCTTCTTGCCATGTCATCGGTATAAGGTGGAGCTACTTGATCCAGTTCAATATCCATTAAAACTCCATTATGCATCATATCAAACACTAGTGGCAAAAAAAAAATATACAATGAGCGGAAAATTAGATTGACAAAGAGTTATAAGATTTAGCCTATTACCCATATACAGCGAATCTCCTGATGGATCATCCAAGACTTCATACAACCGGACGATGTGAGGATGATTCAATTTCTTTAGCACAGCCAGTTCTCCACGTACTAAATCCAAGGGATTGGATGAAGCGGTAGAGGCAGCAGCAGCACCACCTCTGTTGACACCGAGACCCATCATTCTTCCACGACCTCTTCCACGGGGACCTCCACTGCGAAATAGGTCCATCTGCTCCTTTTTTCTCAATCTTGATTTACTGAATTCTTTGATGGCGTATTCTGTGCTTGTGTTTTCGTCAATGCCAAGATGCACCGTACCAAAGGCACCTCTGCCAATTTCCTTCTTGAGCAGGTAATTGTTGATCTTGCGCAAACCTTCTTTTGTCTCTGAAGTGGTGGCACCCAACGTCTCGACAACCACAGAAGGTGGACGCAGCTGCTTTCTTCTCGATGCGCTGGTGGATGATTGAGGTGAATTGGGTGGCGATGGACTAGCTGACATTATTTATGGTTAATAGGAAAAAGGAAAGAGAGAGAGAAAAGTATCCAACAAAAAAAAAAAAAGAAATCTTAATTTATGGAAATGTATTGATTTGGGTTGAAAAAGCCACACCCAACTAGATCCAAATGTTGTAATGTGTGCCAAGAAACTTTATATGTTTTCAAATAGTTTAATCAAAATGTGTGTGTGTGTGTGTGTGTGTGTATGTAATGTGTCTGTGAATGGGTTTAATAATAGTAATGGTGTGTGTATGAATGTGTGTGTGTGTGTGTGTGCTTGAGAAAGAGGGGAAGGGGGGGAATATATAAATTTGAATGTGGGTTTATCGTGCTTTATCTTCTGGCGCCAACAACAGAGGCAGAAGTCAGGGTGGATGATTCCAGTGGAGCAAGATGACATATGGGTGTTGCTGATGCTACGTTGGCTGCTTCCGTCATTTCATTGCTTACATCAGGTAATCCAATCATGTATCCCAAGTGTCGCGTGAAATCATGCACTGCTTCAGTAAAGTAGCCGTGAGTGAAGCTATTGTGTTGAGCGAGGCTATCAACAGAAAAAAAGAGAATGAGTATTGCATGTTTATACCGTATCGACCCATAATAGCGTTACTGTACCTTTTAGCCCAATCACTAACAGACTCAGAGCTATAGCATTCTCCCTGACGTAGATTTGAAGATGTAGTTTGGATAGCAAGCTTCCAGAAATCATTTAAATCTTGATACAGGTCTCTTTTCAATGTGTTGTTATCTAAAAGAATGTGTTGTTGGTAAATACACAGCTGCTGCACACGATGAATAGTTATCTCGTACCTTCATTGTCCCATGTGGGTAGACGGTGAGCCATCTGAGTTGCGTGGTCAAGAAAGGCGAAACAAGTCGTTGGAAACACTTGTGCAGATGTAAAGTGATTGGCATATTGAGTGATGGTATCCTACATAGGAGCACAGCCACTTGGTCAGGACACACAAGATGTATATATATACACACTATAAATACTCACAATCAAATCGGATAATCCATCTCGCACTCTTGAAAATGTGTAGTCGTCTCTTCCAGGTCCGTTCTTGTTGAATGGGAAACTGTTGTTGAACTTTCTCTCCATATCAATCAAGACATTCATGGTGGATAAAATGGTGGGTGCAGGAATATTGTTGATAATGTCTTGTCGAACTCGTGGCTGTGTCGTCAATAATGAATTGATAATATTAATTAATGCGTCCTTGTCCAATGTATCTAAATAAAACAGGGAGTTTTTTAGTGTTTGTTGTTGTTATACACATAGCTGCGTAAACTTACCTAGTAGAGCCCCTCTGGTGGATCTCTTGGGATTTCTCTTGTTGTTTTCTGATAATTTGACGCACTTGAAGGAGCGGCGAGGTGTTGATGCTGCTGCTGTGGCTGTTACTGTGGGCTTTATCGCTGTAGCATCTGCCATCTCTTCATCTTCAGAATTACGACGCTTGCGACCTGTAGTATCAATATGTTGGTCCATAATCTTCTTTTGCGGCAGGTATGATACATCTCACTTACCTCGAGCCATTTCTTGTTGTTGATAAGATGCCATGTTGTTGTTTTGTAGAATGAAAATCGAATAAAAAAAAAAGTGTAAAGAGAAGAAAAAGAGAGAGAAACAAAAAAAAAGAGATGAGAAACAAAAAAAGTGAGAACCAATCTTTTTTATTGCAACACCAACCTCCTCTTTGGTGGGTTGGATCCTCTCTCTCTCTCGCTCGCTCCTCTCCCTATATTTTTGGGTCTGAGATGACATGTTTTTCTTCTTATTTTGAGAGATACACCACACGCTTTTTTTTTAGTGTTAGTGCAGTTTCCAGAAGCAACCAGTGAAATCTCTGCCTGTTTGTTTGGTTTCAACATGTGTGTGTGTGCTAAATTCAAGCATCTTTTTTTAGTTTGCATTGATTTGTCTAGTTTCGTTTCTGCTGTGATGTGTATGCCATTCTCGGCATCTATAGGGATTGTGTATGCATTTACGAGATGTGTGTGTGATAATGAAAAGAGTCTTTTCAAGAGGTTAGCATTATATATGGGTGGATGCAAATGAAACGCTATAACAGTGTGGACTTTGTAGTATGTAATACCAAGCGAATGGGATATCTATTTCTACACTGTACAGATGCTCTTGATGAACACCAGAAATAGTCTGTTGATGAGCAATTCAGTACGTTATATATTTTGGGCCTTTGTACATGGAGCAATTACGTTGGCTCTCTCTCTCTCTCTCTCTCTCTCTCTCTCTCTCTTATACCTATTTAACGTCTTACGATACTGACTTTTAAAAAGGTTACACTCCATAAATGTTCTTTAAAATATTTTATTTTGAAAAACTTGAATCTACAACTTTTTTTCAGGAAGGCATTTTTATGTCGCATTTTTTTTTGCTCATCTCATAGAAGCATCTTTGGGAACATAAAAGGCGCCTGTCTGACAGCTCTAAAGTCTCTCGTCGTCGAGAAATCAGGAATTGAAATTTTGCATCAAATTTGAAAATTTGCTATTTGCTGCAGCTTTTATTAAGCAAACAGTAATACTGTTGTTAAGTAAGAACGTTTGGACGTATGGAAAACGCATTATGAATGACTTTATATAGCTGTATCAACTTTTTAGAAAGGTGAAAAGTCTATAAAACGTCTAAAAAGTGACTAAATCACGAATAGCACTAGTACTTTCTCCCTAACTTTGTATTCAGCTCTACTTCATCCAAAAAACCTTTTTTAAACATACATTTTACAATTTAAACTGCAAAGAAATACCTATTTTTGATAGAGTAACGTCAAAATCAAGTTTCAGCTCTATTTTTTGACCTCAACCCTCATGCCAAAATGGGACATTTTTTTAAATAGCTCAGGATAGACGCATTGGAATAAAATATTGTTTGCACATATAAATAGCTCTATTGCTCGACTATATATGAGACTAAAAACATATACCTAGTTACATTGCATAATTTTGAGTAAATGCGACAAAACAGCTATTTTTGGGCACACATTTGACATTTTACAGCTTAAACCTCCAAACGTCTGCATAAATAATCGCTCTCTCATTGGCCAGTAAAAATGACCTGAATATGCCAGTTGCATTGTGTGCGATTTATACAGAGTATTAAGAGCCTGAGCAAATGGAATTGTGAATTTATAGTAGAAAGCCTCTTATGAGTTCATATGAAGGATTGATTGAGCCTAAATCCATAGACCAACTGATGAAGCCCTGATGTATACGCGATAGTGATTGTGTAGAAATGCAAGAGATCCTTGATAGTTCACTCTTCACCTCAGCTTTTATTAGCTATTACATGACATCAACCAAAAGGGCCGCGGCAGTACGAGCCGCCTGAACGTAGGTTGGTTTCCACCGAAGCGAAGCGAAGCGTAGGTCATGGAACCACCCAACGTGCGGAAAGGCTCGTAAAATAATAAAATTTTCAACAAGTTTTGCTTGTAAAAAGAAACTACATCTGTGCGAACTACAGCTCATGATAACAAGACGAAATCAGTGCTCAAACGCATTGAAAACTGCTGTTTATATGGTAAATGATGGGTTTTTCTTGTATCAAGTTGATACAGGGTAAATACAATGGACATTTACATATTTTACGCCAGTGAAAATCACTAGTGGACTTTATGCTTTTTTCTCTCAATGCATGGCTTAAGTTATATATATATCGTATCATGATCAATTATCTTTTTCAAGTTGTATATGCTATCACCATTATTGAACACATCATCTCTCCATCGAGATTTTCCAAATTTAGAAGGCTGATATAGTAAAATTGTGTGCCCAGAGTTCTGTCAAAAAAGGGGCAAGTATATTAAAACCACACACCTCAAGGTGATACACAGATCACTCTCAACATCACACTAAAATGGTGTCTTTGCCCTTCTATGGAACTTGTTTATCGGATACCACTCGTTTATGTGAATTCGCTGCTTTAATCATCGAGAAAATATCGGGAGACACTTTAAGATACGATGCCATTATACTTTTAGCCAGAATGTCAAATGGAGAGGCGTTGCGAGCATTCGAGCCATAAACCCAAGAAAGGTCCTTGGAGCCATACCGGTGTATGCAGTACCTATATAATTGTTCTCGCATCGTTTATACTATGATAGATATATATACATGTTCAGGCCATTTTGGCAAATCCAACACACACATTTTCATTATCTTTCTGGATTCATTGGTCTTCCGAAATTCG
>JAXQGS010000619.1:0-16368 GCA_037040325.1 Mucor sp. M7501 | reverse complement strand
TCATAACCAAACTCCAGAACAACACTTGGGTTGACCAGACCAACGTACTAAAGAGTTCTTTAGACGAAAGAAAGGTGGATGTCCAAAACAAGAATCTGGAGGACCAGTGGACGACGACGCTCCGGAGTTCAATCCCAGCTAGGCTGCGTTTTTGCCCTGGAAGCCATCTTTTGTATAGTAAAAGACACTGTAGACGTCTAATTGCTTTCGATACGCTCAATATCTGCCGGATAACACCCTTCAGGTTCCAATTGCATGCTGCTGCGATTTGAAATATGACATTTGAGTATACATGGGAAGGGTTTCTCCTCGTTACACATTGGGCAGCTTCGGTGAGATGTTCTGCTATGGCTTTCTGAGCCGTGCGCATGGACATCAAATGGCCATAGTTACTTGATGAACAATGAGAGAGGTTCTTTTTCAATTGTAGAATTCAAGCCTAATCAGATATGCTACATACGCTTATTTACGACCTAATTAAAGCTCTGGGGCTACCACCCAAGAATTGTATTTCGGATACGTTTATGGCAAACTCACAACATGCAAAACGACCAAAATTGACGTGAATGACCCCAATCTCTGTTGCTTACTATACAAAAAGCCTTTTATCGGACACAGTTTTATCAAGCACTTGGAAAAGTCTGTAACTTACTAAAAAAGACAAACAAAAATCTGTTACAACATGGCAAAGAACAATGACAATTTCTTGATCCACCACCAGCTCCCGACGTCTCACTAATGTCACCGCAACAACCTGGGATAGCACAAACCTCCACTCAACACGAGAAACGGTAACGTGCCTTTCTACTAAACAAGGCATTTCGTTATTATGATCAGCCTATATACTCTGTGAGAGAGTTTCCAGTGAGAAATCTACATGTAATAACAAGCTAAAAATTAATACAAATCCCATTTCTACTACTCATTGAAATTCCTCTCTTTTTGTTTCTCCTTCCACACATTTTATTTCTCTTCATGGTTGCAGCAACAAAGCAGACAACAAGTAGCGTATCATCGCAAGTACCATTATGGATTCGTACATGGACACTTGTAAGCTCTCTTGTTGTCATTTGGGTAAGTATAGTGAATCCAAGAGAGCAGGTGCGAGTGTATGTCATTAACTCGAATGTAATATTTGTTTGAAAACAGGATTTCGGGTACTGTTTGCTTAGGTAATAAGATTTTTGTTTTTATGATGGAGCAGGAAAAGAAAAGCAATTAACAGAGACATGTTTATTATTAGACCTTTAAGCATGGAAGGAGGATCTCTCAATTTTCTATGGAAACCTTATAATCTGTACGCGAAGGTAAATAATGATATTCTCAAGGAGAATAAAAAATAGGCCGCAAATGCTCAAAAATCCTCCACCAACATTTATACAACCACCACCACCACCACCACCGCCCAGATTGATTACTTTTATGGTTTACCTGCTTTTAATTCCCAAGATGGTTTCACAGGAGCTCAAGGTAGAACAAGATCTAAACAAGATCACAGTGTTGTTATCATTCCTCTTCTAACCTATTGAGCAATACAGCTTTGATGAATGGTATCGAAACATTGTTGAATTTCACCTATCTCGGGTTATTAAAGAGCGGCCATGTCAGTGTGGGTCAAGCTAATTTGGTTGGATTTTCAGCCGCTTTGATGACACTTTCAAAGACTGTCTTGTATTGGCTTATTGAGCCATTTTCAGGATACCAACATATCGGCCACAATAGCTTGAGGGATTTGATCGTTTTATGGATTGTAAGCAAGATGGGGGGGGGGGTTTTCTAGCATCAAGTATATATGCAAATGACTCAATGTTGATTTTTTTTTATAGATTCCTAATGGCCTTTGGATCGTGGTACCTGCAGCCATCGTTTACACGCTAGGAAAGGACCTTAATCATCGCTTAAATGTAAACTCGAAATTGGATTAATATCTCCCATTCAGGAAAATAAAAGGAATAAATGTCCTTTTCCCCGTGGCCTATAATATTTGAAAAACTAAAATCACACACTTTACTATTTTGCATGAATATAAAAGGGACCCTCTCTCACTCTCTTTTTTAACCAATTCTCATACACACATATATTTTTTCTCAAACTATTATCCAACAAGATGGTTCAAACAGATTTACTTGACACAGTGATTACCAAATTCGAGATTAGAGACGTCCGTTTTCCTACCTCAAAGAGCTTGGACGGCTCAGATGCCATGAACAAAGACCCCGATTACTCTGCTGCCTATGTGATTTTCTACACGGATGTTGCTGATTTCGAAGGCCATGGTATGACATTTACGTGCGGTCGTGGTAATGAAACTGTCTGCTGCTGTATTGAACAACTCTCTGTCAAGTTTGTCAACAAGAAGCTGAGAGATCTGGTTGCTGATATGCGCGCTACACATCAAATCTGTACTGGTGATTCTCAATTGCGCTGGATCGGTCCCGAGAAGGGTGTCATTCAACTTGCTACTGGTGCAGTTATCAATGCCATCTGGGATCTCTGGGCCAAAGCTGTCAATAAGCCCGTTTGGAAGCTGGTGGTTGACATGACGCCCGAGGAATTTGTCCAATGCATCGATTTCCGCTACATTACAGATGTCATTACACCCGAGGAAGCTATTGAAATGTTGCGTGAGAATGTAGCTACCAAGGCTGAACATGAAGCAGATGTGAGAGCACATGGTTACCCTAGTTACACCACCTCTGCTGGATGGCTCGGTAAGTGTTTGGATTGCGAGGGCTTCTAGAGATCCATCGCATGTATACTGATTTGAATGGGCAAATATAGGCTACAGCGATGACAAAGTCCGTAGATTGATTCGCGAGTCCAAGGCTGAAGGGTTTACTTATTTCAAGCAAAAGGTCGGTAGCGATAGACAAGCTGATATCCGTCGCGCTGGTATCATTCGTGAAGAAATTGGTGATGAAGGTGTTCTGATGATGGATGCTAACCAAGTTTGGGACGTGCAAGAGGCTATTGATTGGATGCAAGAGCTTTTGCCTTTCAACCCTCTCTTTATCGAAGAGCCTACCTCTCCTGACGATGTGCTCGGCCATGCTGCTATCCGTAAGGCTCTTTATCCTCGCACCAAGGTCGCCACAGGTGAACATATTCAAAACCGTATTATCTTCAAGCAGCTGTTCCAAGCTCAAGCCATTGATTTCTGCCAAATTGACTCGTGCCGTGTCGCTGGTGTCAATGAAGTCCTTGCTATTCTCTTGATGGCCAAAAAGTTCAATGTGCCTGTATGGCCTCATGCTGGTAAGTGCTGTACACGAGTGTTCGCTTATGTGATTCTAACCGTGAATGTTATTAGGTGGTGTTGGCTTGTGTGAGTACGTTCAACATCTTTCGCTCATTGATTACATTTGTGTCACTGGTACTACAAAGGGTCGTGCCTTGGAATACGTGGATCATTTGCATGAACACTTTTTAGACCCTGTTGTCATGAAAAATGGTAGATACACTGCTCCTCTTGCTGCTGGCTATTCCATCCAAATGAAGCGTGAATCCATTGAGGACTATACTTTCCCCACTGGTAAAATTCATTCTACAAAATAGATCTCTATTGTGTGTCTCCATTCAACTCTTGTGTTAATATATAATAATACCTCATACATTCAAATAAAGCCCATGATAAATATACTTGTTCAAGTATTTCTTGTTGTCCATGCTATTGCTGATTTGCTTGCCAATTTACTACAAAAGAGCAATCAGACATGATTTTCGACGGAAGCTGGTAAACAAACACTTAGGAGCAACAGGAGACAGTACACGCTTGAACCGAGCATTGATAAAGCTCTTATTGTCATCTATGTTGTCTACTATACGGATGTTCTCTTGTCATAATACAGTATATAGTCCTACTACAGTCTTTTTTACTTTTTAGCTCAAAATGATCATTTTCTAAATTTATTAACGGTAAACAGAATGATGAAATAAATATACAGTTTGAATGGAGGAAAAAGAGTAATGCTATCGTGTAAACAGTTGTTGCAAGAAAGGAACGGAACGGAAGGGGGAGGGTATTTTAATGCTTTTTTGATTTCAATTCGTACTCATTGTTATTGCTCGTTGGTATCTCATTCAAGGAAGAAGAAGAAGCCTGCAAAAATGTGCTTGGATGGTGTACATCCACAAACTCCTCGCTCTCATTATCTATGCTGTATCTGGGTGGGGCTTCTGTGGGTTCATTGATAACCACTCTCTCTTCCTCTTCTTCCTCCTCCTCGTGTGGTCTAAGCAACGTCTGCGCATCCTCTTCGTCTCTTGTCAGCCTAATGTTGTGTTGGCTCTTTTGATCCGTCTTGTGCTTGATAAATGTATCAATGACCCAAAATTGCATAATGTTCATTACGAGTGGAAATCTGTTTCAATGCCAAATCAGCATGAGCTCAACCAAAGATCTTGACACACACACACACACACACACACACACAACTTACATCAACATGACAAATACCACCTGAAGCTTGTAATTGCCAACAGTCCACTGCAATACCCAATCACCGAAATCTTCAATCCAAGGACATAGATGAAACAATCCTACTACAATGACCTTCATCAAGATCAAGCTGACAATGTATACCATGAGCTGTTTGGACCACTTCTTGAGCTGCTCTACTAGAGGAGGCTCTCCATAGACACCACTTTGAAATCCTGTGAGTTGCAGCCTCAGAATAAGGTATTTGAAGCCAGTCAAAATGCACCACAGAATACCGATGCCCAATGTTGTATCAACAAATATATTCAAAAAGTACCTAAGCGTCGTCATTAGTACCCAAAGAAAAAAGCCCCCCTCCTTCCCTCCCCTCCCAATGGCACACACACACACACACAAAGCAATACATACCAAACACATGGATTTGACTTTTGTCCTTCTTCTGGTTTCACACCGAAAAATACAGCCGCCACAACATTGAGTGAATGGATCATGACACCTCCTGCCAATTGCTTGCTCACATCGAGCGCCCTAAACAAAACAGCCATCATGTCAATCAAACCTGGTGCAGCTTATACGCAGTGCCCAATGTACCGTACCAAATCCTGATAGGCCTCTGTGGCTGTTCTCGTTGTCTTTTGAAAATCAACGTTGAAAACGCAGTTGTAGCCAAACATAGCTGAATAAAGATGCCAAAGCCGTCCATTAACTGACATCCTGCTTGTGGATCATGGTCTCCTTCTGGTGGTGGTGGCGGTGGCGCTCTATATTCCAACATGGTATTTATATAAAGTGGGGGGATAAAAAGAAAGAAAGAAAGAAAGAGAATCAAAATTCCATCTACCAAAACTAGACCAACTTTTATACGATGGTGGTGGGCGGCATGCGGCTGTTTAAACAAGACCACACTTGTTGTCTGTGTGTCCCAATTAAGCTCTTTTTCTTTCTCTCTTTTGTTTTAAATTGTTGCTGCGAAAAAACAAGGTGATAGAATGAGCTCCCAGGATGAAGCCAATGACCCCTATGGAGCCATCAAATTTGGCGAGTTTCGAAAGTACATGCAGAACAAGCAATCCAAGCTGAAGCGACAACAAAAGGAACTGTAAGACGCTCAATTGATCTGCCATGACATGGTGATTTACACAGCTGCATTCAATCTATATAGGGGAGAACAGGCAAGTCAGGCATTGCCGCAGATATTTGAAGGCACCAGCATTTATATCAACGGATACTGCAATCCGCCTGCTATGGATCTGCGTAGGATGATTCTGCAGCATGGGGGAGACTATCAGCATTACTG
The DNA here is from genome assembly GCA_037040325.1 of Mucor sp. M7501. Taxonomy (NCBI): domain Eukaryota; kingdom Fungi; phylum Mucoromycota; class Mucoromycetes; order Mucorales; family Mucoraceae; genus Mucor; species Mucor sp. M7501. The sequence goes on along the minus strand of JAXQGS010000619.1, from coordinate 10,633 downwards.
TAAGACTGACAGAGTACATGTACATGTTGGCATTTGATCTCATGGCCATTTTTGCAGTAAAGAAGCTGAGTGTAACGCACATAATTGCTACCAACCTGACAAACTCAAAACTACAAGAATTCCGGTACGCTGTTAAACAGGATATCTGTAGACACACACACACATGGGAGGCTGATGTTCACTTGCATGTTAGATCGTACAAAGTCGTTCGACCTGAGTGGATCACAGAATCAATCCAAGCTCAGCAGCTACTACCATGGCAGCAATACCGCTTGGTACCAAGGGCAACAGCACAACGAGAATTAGTGTTCAACACACATGGTAACAGCAGCAGCAGTGTAGTAGAAGCAACAGCAACAGCAACGGCAGTAGTAGAGGCAGAAAAGATCACAGGCGAGACCTTGAACGCACATGTACTTTCCAATGATTGGGCTAGACAAATCTCTACCGTCAATCCCACCTTCATCAAGAGATACTACGAGACATCGAGATTGCACTACTTGTCCACCTGGAAGGCAGAACTCAAGACCATTGTCGAGCAGCTGGAAGAGAAATACAAGTCTGATCCAAGCATGTTGAGCAGAAAACGAAAGCGATCGTCAGCGTCGTATGCACGCGTTGTGATGCACGTGGATTTTGATTGCTTTTTTGCCTCTGTCGGCATCAAGGATCGACCCAGTCTGAAGAATCTGCCGGTATGTTGATGGATGGTCTCTAGAATCAAAGTGATTAAACATGTTGTACAGGTTGCCGTGTCGCATAGCAAGGTAGTGAGTGAAGCCTCTTCCAGCGATATTGGTAAGAAGAAGAAGGAGAGAAAAAAAGACGTACGATGTTGAAAGACTAAATATAGAATTGTAGCATCTTGTAACTATGTGGCTCGCTCTTATGGGGTTCGTAATGGCATGACGTACAGTATATTTGAAGCATACATGCTGGAATCCTGTTGACTGACGCTCTTCTTGATAGTGTCGGCATGGCAAAAGGTCTGTGTCCCTCCCTACAAGTGATACCGTAAGTCAGTTACACATGCCAACATTTATGTATCAGACATTTAACCCATTTCCAAAAAGCTATGAATTTGAAAAGTACAAGTCCATCTCCAAGATATTCTATGAAATCATGTTTCAATATGCGGATGAAATGCAAGCTGTCAGTGTCGATGAGGCTTTGCTGGAGGTGGGATCTCATTTTACTCAGCCCGATGAGCACAGTCAAGAAGAACGGCAGGAAGCGCTGGCGACACAGATCCGTGATGGGATACGGCAAGCGACAGGGTGCGAGGCAAGTATTGGCATGGGCTCCAACATTCTGTTGGCGAGAATGTCTACGAAAAAGGCGAAACCAGCTGGGCAGTTTATCTGTAAATCCATTCGAGATGTGGAAGAGTTGTTGAACAATCAGCAAGTGACTGATTTGCCTGGCGTAAGTAGAGAGGAACAGACATGTCTGTATACATGGTAACACTGAACGCTGTTGGATGATAGATTGGATATGCTATTGGCGATAAACTCAAAGGGCTGGTAAATGTGTCCTCCTCCTCCCCCCAAAAAAAAAGCAGCTTGTAAAATCAAGACATTGACATACTTTTTTTTTAAATAGAATATCAAGGTGGTGAGCGATGTGAGAAATGTGCCATTGTATGAGCTACAGGCTAAATTAGGCTCGAAAATGGGACAAACATTGTACAATTTTTCACGGGGAATCGATGATAGGCCTTTGATTACCAATCAACAGAGGCAATCCGTCAGCGCAGAGGTGAATGTAAGTTGTAATTCTTGTGTTGTTTTGGCAAAATCTCACAGGCATGATTATATATAGTGGGGCGTGCGATTTGAACATGAAGAGAACGAAAGAGAGTTTGTAGAGGGATTAGCCAAGGAGGTAGCAGAGAGGCTACAAAAGCACAATGTCAAGGGCAAGCATATTACAGTCAAGGTACATTTTACTGTGCATAAAGGCTCATCAAGAAATAGCGATGCTAATGCATTTGGTCAGATATTGAAACGAAAGGAAGATGCTACACAAGCATCCAAAAACCTTGGCCATGGACGAGTGGATGCGTTTTCAAAATCACATACATTGGGACACTTTACCGATGATCCAGCTATCATTAACAAGCATGTCTATTCAATGTTGAAATCGTTTCAATTCTCGAGTGCTGATATCAGAGGCCTCGGTATTCATATCAGTAAACTCGATAATCAAGAAAAGCTCTCTCGTAAGTGGACGCTGTAGGTGCTGATATTACCTGTGTGAATATTAATCACTATACCATAGCTGATCAAGGTGTACTTGACTTTAAATCTCGCCCAGCAATAGCTGTTAATGAACAGCAGCAGCAGCAGCATCATCAGACAATGAAGACGGGCGAATCAAGCAAACAAGCACCCAAAGAGATAATGGTAAAATACAATGCTCGCCTTGTGAAATAGCATGATGTCTAATACTACAAGTAGGAGGTAGATCCATTTGTATATAACGAGCTACCTGACTCAGTCAAACGAGAAGTTGAATCCACTTATCAGTTGGTCTTCAAGGAAACCACACATCAAAGCGACACGAGCGAGATCCAGAGTACTATGCATGAGATACCTCAAGAAATTATACCCATCACTGATACACCTTTACCTGAACTACCACCATGGTCTCAACTCGATCCGCTCTCACTACTTGCTCTTCCAGATGAAATGCGTGAGCAAATCCTCAAGAGATATGCCTCCAACGAACAAGCAATAGTAACTATGGAACCGATGCTCAAAAGCCCACCGCGCACACCTGTTAGTACACATCAAAGAACAAGACCTTCTGTATTCAATGCTCCAATGCCTCCTCAATGGAGTAGCAAGACAAGAGGCAGTAACAGTAGAAGCCGTACCATCACTCAAATGTTCCAACCTGCCGCCAGCCCCTCGTCGTCTACTCGATCCAACGCATCGTGGAACTCATCCAGTCCATCACTGTCTGCCAACAATGATACTACACCTACCAGTCGCCATACTAGTGGTCGTTTTCGCTCCGTGTTTCAGGTACAACAACAACAACAGCAGTCAGACAATGAGGCCGTGGCGGATGATCTCCCTTATGATGCCGAAGTTTGGAACCAACTACCGCAAGATATGAAGGAAGAGTTGCTGGAGGAACATCGTCGGCTCAAGCAGCTCAAAGTACAGCAACAGCCACCTGTTATTCAGAAAGAGTCAACAGCGAGCCATCAACACGATCATGCACAAAAGATTGATTTAGAGCCTTTTAAAAAGGAACCCTCCTTGCAAGGTGTAACAGATGTTCAAGAAATCCGAGCCTTGTTGCAGGAATGGGTGCAATCTTTTGAGGACATGCCTGAACCGGAAGATGTGGAAACCATGTCCAACTACCTGGTAGAGCTGGTTCATTATGCAGATTTGGAAAAAGTACAGCTTCTGGTCTCTTACATGGCGTATCTGGTTCGAAATGTGGATTCTGTGGTTTGGAAACAATGTACAAGTCAAATACAGGCCAAGGTATCCGATGCAGTGAAATCTGTGTATGGATGCCCACTTGAATTTCAGAGATAGATAAACATTCTTTTCTTTTATTGAGATGTAGTAGTAGGCGAAGAAGAGGAAGAAGAGGTAGAGGGAGATGAGGAAAGTGAATCTACATGAGCGAGTAATATGTGTTCTTTACTTTCGTCGTTGCCATGGTTACTGTCGTTATCGAAATCAACCACGGGAAGTGATGTGTCGGTAGTCGTGGTAGTGGTTGGGGCGTCATCTACTGTGTTGTTGTACTCGAATTTAAGCTTCTTGAGATCGTTGGCATCTAGTGAAGTTGTTGCTGTTGTCAATACAGTACTTTTCGGGTCTGTTGAAGCAGCGGCAGCAGCAGTAGCAGCAGCAGAAGTAGATGAAGCGTAATGGTGGTGTTGCCAATGTCCATTCTCTCTAGGTTGTTGTTGTTGTTGGAGATGCTGATGTTGATTTGTTGTTTCAAGCCAATTTGTTGGAATGGGTGATGCAGGTACAAAACTTTCGAGACTTGTTGTATCACTGGAAGAAGTGGTAGTAGTCGTAGTAGTAGGCATCATGTGTTGTTGTTGTGGATTGTCATTTAATAAATGGGAATGATCGACATGGTGATGCTGATGTTGATGCTGATGCATGTGTGTAACTGCATTGGCTGCTGTAACTGTTGCGTTATTGTTTGAATACAGGTCATGTTCATTTGGCATCATTTGATGAGACATGTCGTAATCATGCAAGATGTCTGTAGGCGATTGTTTGTGGGGTTGGGGCTGATGTTCTGGTTGTTGTAGAGTGTGATCAAAATCCATGCCAAATTCAAAATTGAAACCATTACCACCACCAGAGGAACGGCTGTTTGTTGGAATGGGCGAGTTTTGATAAGAAGGTAACCAAAAGCTATTGCCGTGGTGTTGTTGTGTTTGCTGATGTTGCTGTTGCTGGTGATGAAAGCCAAGCAACCCGCCATGGTTGTGGTGTGTGTGATCCAAGAATGAAGATATGCCGAGAGATGCTGCATTGTTTGTGTTGAACACCGAGTTGTTGGAGGCAGCAGTAGTAGCAGCAGCAGCGGCAGCAGCAGCAGCAGTAAGAGCACCGGCATTGAGGTTGGGTAACTCCAAAGACATCATGTGTCGTTTAGGGTGATGATGAGACATGAGCTCAATAGAGTCTACATTGTCATTGCTTTGTCGACCGCGTTTGAGATGAGACCTTCTTATAGTGACACTGCCACCAGAACCAGAACCAGAAGAGGTATTCAGGGGCCTCTTTCTACTGTTTGTGCTGCCGACATTGGACATGTTCAAGGATTCATGCGTCGCCGAGGAAGACGAGGAAGAAGACAAGGCAAGCGGATCGTCATCTGGCATAGTGACTGAAGAGGAAGACGAGGAAGACACCACCTTTCTTTGCTGAGCCGCATTACCGCTATTACCAGCGGTTGATTTAGGCCCTCTTCTGATAGTACCGACCACGGAAGGAACCAGACTCAAATGACGATGCGTAGGAAGCGACGTGATGATGGGTAGATCTTCGCCTTGTCTGAGCGGAGGAAATGCGTCAATGATGCCTTGTTCATCCAGCAAGGAGCGAATGTAATGCGACATGAGCTGCTGAACATGGTTCTCCATCATCTGGGGCTCATACACCAAGTCAGCGCGCATCAAGCCCATCATGTCAATATTCTTGCTGTTGCAGTCGACGTCGTTGGGTATGATATCGATGAAAAGGCCAGCTGCCAGCTGATAGCGACATGGCTCCCCCTTGGCAAAAATCCTTAGTAAATCTTGTGTGGTTTTTGCATTGAGATTGATCCAATTTCCATGACCAGCATATAACCGGTAACAGCTCTTGTTTGAAAAGGAAGATGCAGAAGTGCTTGATGTAGTCATGGCATTGGAAGAAGCAGGGTTTGACATTTGACAACCTTTTTTTGTATGTTTTTGATGAGAGAAAGAGAGAAGGAGAAAGAAGATGATGGATCTCATCTCCAGGATGAAAGAAACATGCCGTTTTTATAGACCCCCAGGAAAAAAAAAAAAGTCGCCAGTCTAGGTGCGTGAGTACTATATCTGTAGCTAGCTCGACGGCCAACAAGGGTTATTTGTTTGGCAAATGTCATTGAATTATCATTGTCGTTCATGACCGCCGTCGAGAGAGAGATAGAGAGGCAGTGGATGATATAAAGGGGTGAGAATCACTACTACAAATTGATCCGAGATGATAAGGACAGGTTATGAACAACCGTTCAATTTCACATGTTGAAAGAATAGTTTCTCTCTCTCTCTCTTTCTCTGACAACATTCTTTTTCTGCATCATCCATTATACTATTAGATACAGAACGCACAATAGACATTTGGCTCATGTGGCAGCAAACAGCAAGCACAATGGACATGTCAATTGGCAGCATGATCGTGAAAATTTGAATTCCAGTATAGCAAATGCGACAAGAAGAGATGTCTGCCCGCATCCAACAACATGGATGTCTGTTACACTCTACCCAGTTTTGAGTTGCCAAATGCAATCATATTACACCATGACATATATACTGCTGCCTTGAATGCACACATGTGTCGATTTCTTGGGGGGGGGGGGGAGAGAGAGAGAGTGAGAAATCATCATCGAGACAAGGCACTCCCCCTCCCCTCTCCTCCCCCCAAATGAAGCGAGGAAAGGAGGCACAACGAATTAAGATTATTTCGTACCACTATGGAGTTTCAAGACCATAAATCGTACAGACGCTCGTGCTGCCTACATGATGATACACGTTGTTTTCCAATCAAAAACTCCTACACTACTCGATATTGCTTGTTTGCATTATAAATGAGGGCACGTTGATTATTGGCCTAATTGAACCCATCCAACCCCTTCAAATCCTTAGTTTGGGAACGTTGCATTCGTTTTTGCCAAATTGTGAATTTATAGTGTGTGGTAGCAAGTATAAATAAATAGGCAACGCTACGGTCCAGTTGTTTACTCTTTTTTTTTTCCTTCTTCTTCTTGTTCTCACTTGTTCTAAAACAACACACACACACACCTACACACGCAAAATGGTAAGTGGGTCTCATGGGAGCGACAAAAGAATGAGAGCATGTCATGCTGACCATGTTGGCACACATAGGATGACAACTACGATATCATTGTTCTCGGTACTGGCTTGACAGAGTGTATTCTTTCTGGTATCTTTTCCGTCGAAGGCAAAAAGGTGCTCCACATGGACAGAAACGACTACTATGGCGGTGAATCTGCTTCTTTGAACTTGACTCAACTCTACCGCAAATACAGACCTGATGCTGAGGTGCCTGCTGAATTGGGCCGTGATCGTGATTACAATATCGATTTGATCCCCAAGTTCATGATGGCTAACGGTGAAATTGTGCGCTTCTTGACTCATACGGATGTCACTCGCTACCTCGAGTTCAAGCAAATCGCCGGCTCCTTTGTCTACAAGGACGGTAAAATCTCAAAGGTGCCTGCCAGCGAGACGGAAGCTATCTCTACCTCTTTGTTGGGTCTGGTCGAAAAGCGCAGATTGCAAAAGTTCTTCGAGTTTATTCAAAACTGGAGAGACGACGATGAGTCTACTCATGAAGGTAGTACTTGTTTGCACGCAAGCAAATTGTGTGTTTCATAGACTAAGCAACAACTCTATCTATTTAAGGTTTGAATCTGGACGTAAACACCATGGTCGACGTATATGCAAAGTTTGGTCTTGAACCTGGAACCCAAGATTTCATTGGTAAGAAGGACTGACAAAGAGTGATACAAGGGGGGGATATGGGGCACTAAACCCATTATTACACAGGTCATGCCATGGCACTTCACTTGGACGATCAATACCTCACTAAACCAGCTCGTGAAACTACAGAAAAGATTGTTCTCTACGTCGCTTCCATGGCCCGTTACGGCAAGAGCCCTTACATCTACCCCCTCCACGGTTTGGGTGAACTCCCTCAATCCTTTGCTAGGTAAGACGCATTTCTTGGAAGGTTCTATAAACGAATCGCATCTCCTAACCTCTCTACCCCTTATAGATTGAGTGCTATTTATGGTGGTACTTATATGCTTGACAGAGCAGCTGACGAGATTCTCTATGAAAACGGTGTTGCCGTTGGTGTTCGTTCCGGATCAGAAACTGCCAAGGCCAAACAAATCATTTGTGATCCTTCTTATGCCAAGGACAAGGTCAAGGCCACTGGTCAAGTTGTCCGTGCCATTTGTTTCTTGAAGCATCCTATTCCCAACACAACTGAAGCTGATTCCGTACAAATTGTGATTCCTCAAAACGAATTGGGCCGCAAGCACGATGTCTATGTTGCCAGTGTCTCCAACAACCATGCTGTGTGTCCTAAGGACATGTATTTGGCCATCGTGTCTACTATTGTCGAAACTGAAGATCCCGAGAGTGAAATCAAGGCTGGTTTGGATGTGTTGGGTCCTATCCATGACAAGTTTGTCCATGTCTCTGCCATTGAAGAGCCCACCTCCGATGGCAAGGCTGAGCAAGTCTTTGTATCAAAGTCTTATGACGCTACCTCTCATTTCGAAACTGTTTGTGATGATGTAAAGAGTATCTACAAGCGTATGACTGGAACTGATCTTGTCCTCAAAAAGAGATCTGAAAAGGATCACATTGAGGCTTAAATTTCCTCCTTCTTCCATTTCTTACATAGTATATAAATCACTCTTCTATCTTTTCTGCATTACTCACTTACCAATCACTCTTTCTCTAATCCCAATTTTCAAATAAAAATGTTGTCTCTCCCACATCAAACTTTTGAAGCAAATCAGGATAAAGAGTATCTCAAGCCATTTTTAAACATCCGTAATTTACTCCACACACAGCGGCTGGAGGGCCATGACAGCTTTTAAGACCCCTTGCAACATTGCAAATTATTTCCCTTTTTTGCTTGCATTTTCTTTCTTTCATTCTACCATGTTGTCACAAGTTCGCAAATTCTCTTCGCTCACCCGAGTGATCCAAGCCCCTGCTTCTACCACAAAGCTATCATTTGCTGCTACTCAACAATTAACATCATCTGCACCATCCGACAAGAGTAGGCATCAGACACAATGTTGACAAGATGGCGTATATTGACATTCATCGTTTCATTAGCTATCGAGAAGGCTACTCTTGAATTACTCAGTGATACTGTTCAAAGTAAGTGGTTGGGATCTTTGGTATTTACAGCAGTGTGCGTCTAATCCAGCATGTCTTGTTGCAGAGGATAAAGCCAGACCTATTTCTGAAGCAGTTCAACGTTACCAAAAAGTGCACCATGAAGGCGATATTTATCACCCTGAAGATTTAAACGATACACGTTACAGAGAATCCTTACGTCAACGCCGTGGAAAGCCTACACCTCCCACTGAAGATCCATTTGAAGTGTTGGGTTTGGATCCTCTTCATGAATACAAAAATTTTAGACTCTTGACACATTTCGTCTCTGACATGGGAAAGATTTTACCTCGTCAACAAACTGGTGTTAGCGCAAAGAACCAACGTAAATTAGCAAAGGCTATCAAGCGTGCGAGAGCAATGGGTAAGTGGCAACGAGTCATTTTGGTAGAATGGGGATGATTAATTTTTTTTTTCGGTGGGTATTAGGTTTGATGTCAAGTACTAGCAAGCAATACGATTTTAGAGTTTAGAGAAGAGTTAGTTACTAATATCATCCAATATTAAATGTTTTTCTGTTTTTATGTAATATGCAATACTTGAATGGGAGGATTGGATTTGGTGTATGGCTTGCGAGACCTACGGTTAATGGCATTTGTAGTGAATTTGAGGTTTGAAACCACCTGTCTGACGCTGTCAGATTTAGCTTGAACCACATAGCCTGAATGCTGTTCAAGTATTTACATCTTTGGAAGGCAGGCACACTAACAAAAACGATCATCTCATTTGATTATATGGCAAAAAAAAAAAAAAACTGTTTACGGCACAGGCCACCATTTGCAGTATCTGGTTTCTTCAATCAGGACACCCAACATAGCTTTTGGACATGACACTCAATGTAATAGACGTATAGTAGATTCCTAGTATAGAGCCTGCTCTTCTCACCCGAGGCTTTGGTTCACAATCGCCCAAGGAGGATGCACTACTAAGACACACGGGCCTGGGTAGTACTAGGGGAGATCCAATCCGTCCTCTAACAAGCAAGGTGTAATGAGACATACTCAGAAATAAGCAAAGAGGTATCCTGGTATTTATGATGAGACATCAAGTAGTAACGAGGGTGAAGCAAGTTGAAATAGCTAAAGAAATTGATCGTGACGCTATGGCGTGAACTCGTTGAAACAAGAATTGAGCAAGTAAAGCATCATGGTATTATAACCTCCAAAGAAATTACCAAATAAATACACCCGTTTGCACAACATACGATACCTTTGTATTGCGTACTGACCATCCTGTGTCATTGGATTGCATCCTCCCTCCATCTAATAAAATTGCCACCCAAAAGCAATGTCATTAAATATCAAACTTATCAAATACTCTCATTCCTTAAAGTGCATGCTACTTGAATCTATCGCTAAAGTGCTTGAGTAAATTCGAGTAATCATTCAGATATATTAGAATAAAGATGCGTCCTTATTTCGCACATTGTGTACACAAACCACTCTTTGATGGCAATCTATGCGATCACACTCATGATAGTCGTCATAAGTGCTATTATCTTTATCCAAACATATTCAGGCGAATTGAGTGATAACGTATTTAAACTTATCAACTGTGCTCAGACGCCATAGTTGAATCGTGCTCTAGACTAAGGTACTAACAAGAACAACACTTGTTAAGTGCTGCAACAGCAGCATCTTGTACTGTTGCTCTTTAATATCATCATGATGGTTAAAGCTACAAGGTTAATCCAAACGTACGTATGAATACGCTCTTTTCTTTGTACAAATATGCGATCCTCAGTTCATTCTATACACAAATATTATGATGCAGTTGATTGTTATCGTATTTTACTATTAATTTTATTATTTTTGTTGAATTGTTATACTGAATTTTATTGCATTATTTACAAAGGTCTATCTCACTTGCCGTCCAGTCATTCAGCCAATCCCATTGCTAGAATGGGCTCGACACACACAAAAATCCTAGAAAAAAAATGCGAGGGTT
>JAXQGS010000618.1:0-17320 GCA_037040325.1 Mucor sp. M7501 | reverse complement strand
AGAGGGAAACCCTCGCATTTTTTTTCTAGGATTTTTGTGTGTGTCGAGCCCATTTAAGCAATCGGATTGGCTAAAAGGCTGTATAGCAAGTGAGATAGATCATTGTAATCACTGTAGTATAATAATTCAACAAAAATAATAAAAGAAATGGTAAAACACAATAACAATCAACTGCCTCTTATTTGTGTATAGAATTTACTAAAGATCCTATATTTGAGTAACGAAAGAAATGTATTTATTCCTTTGAATTTAGCTTGTAATGTTGGAAATCCTGGAGTGCAATGATAGGTGCTTCTACTATTGCGATACCTAGCAAAGGTTGTTGATATTTGGTTCAAACTATGGTAACCAATGCAAGAGTGCTGGCTATTATAGAGATGATCGATTTATGGAGTAATAGATTTTATGAGCTTAAATGAGCTATCGCCATAGCATAATTCAATCTAGCCTTGACAATTGGAGGGGTGATGTGATGTCTGTTATAAAGGTTTGAAGACTGCCTTTACCTAAAATGCTGTACAACCATTATGGCATTAGGGCATAGTTGAAAGATGTGAATACGCTGTTATTTACTTGAGTTCATTTTTTTGGATGAAGAGGGCACGACTTATGACGACCATTAGCATCTTTAGATGATAGCTCGTGTTTATTTTTACGCTTTTGTTAGTTGTTCAATCTCGCTACGCTCGTAATCTTTTATTACATGAAATGTTCTATAGATCTTGCTCTATTCTTGAGTTCTCTAGGCAAATCATGCTAATCATGATCTACAATTTACTTGTTGGGTCGACAGTAAATCTATTTGTATTATAGCTTATCATCATGCGGTAGACCCTAGCATAATGAAGAGCATATGAATGGATGTATTCTCCATTAAAGTGTAATTCTTTAGCAGATTCAACTTTGCGTTTTACTATCACACAATAGGGCCATGCCGCGAAGCTACTATTTGTTGGATAATGGAGGAACGCCTCCAAGTCAGAGTTTATGCTGAAAACAATACTACTACGTTTTGACTGTACCGGATGAGTGCTAATAAAGCTTTGGCTTGAAAATCTTACTTGTGAGTTAAGATCGGTAGCGGAAATGCTATTGTAATCTACTTGCTAATGAAAATGTTAATAGCTCTTATAGCTCTCTTTTACTTTGGTGGTAACACATGCACTAAACTAATTTAGTATAATTTTGCCTCATTCATGACAAAAGTATAGTAGTAATGTATCGAATTTAAATTACTTGAATGCTAAAAAAAAGAAAAAAAAAAGAGCCACATACACGCTTCATTTGCATTCTGATGTTCATACTAATAGCATGAACCTCTGAACAGTAAATATATAAATTTTAGTCAGTAAACTGTATGTGTCGTGCGATGAATAGAGGCATTTGGATCAGTTGTATGTGTCGTGCGAAAATGAAGATGGTTACATATTTTCCAGAACATAGAATATGTAATCTATCATACTATACACACATCCGATATACGTCATTTCCACTGTAACTGATTTCTTTCTATATAAAATACATCTGGATTAAATCTGGATTTCCTATTATCCTTCTCTCTATTACCAAACACACCACCCAGATGACTGCAGAACAAGATATTCTTATTAGCGAAGAGCCCCAAGTGCCATTAGAGCAGGACGAAGACATTGTCATGAAAAAGAAAATCAAATGGCTACCTTTGGAGGCCAATCCAGATGTAAGTTTCAAGCACTCAAAGAATAAATCAATGGGCTAACAAAGCAAATGTATGGTTTTAGGTCTGGAATAAAGTAAATGCAAATAGAACAAAAGCCGGCTACATGTACTTATCACGCACCTTGTTTAGATTATTCACAGCAATGGCGTTGACCCAGGCTGGAGCTTCACTGATGTTTATGGTAATTAAAGAAAGGGAGGATGAGATATATTGTGTCATTGACAAACATGATGCTCGTAGGATTTGATGCGGAATCGCTTGCCATGATACCTCAACCAGTCGCTGCGATTATCTTTCTCTTTCCTATAACCGATGCCTATGAAGAATTTAGAGAAAAAGAGGAAACGCACCTGAAAGTGCACGAGCAAAATATTAGCCCTAACCTTATTTACTATAAGCAAACCATCTCAAATGCCTGCGGCATGATGGCACTTCTCCATTCAATTGCCAACAACAATCATCTTGTAGTTGGTAAGTTTTGACATGATATCATGTTTATGGAGAGGTATACCGACTAGTGTGTAATTACGTACATGTCATTTGAACAGGACCTGGTGTATTTCAAACCATCCTTCAAGCAACAGGATCCATGTCACCTGAAGAAAGAGCCGAATATTTGGAAAACTGTGCTGAGTTGGCACAGATCCATGCAAGTGGTGCTCACGAAGGGCAGACAGAGGTAATGTACAATACCATCATCTTGTACTGAGTCAAGCTAAAGACAGAATCTCAGACACCTGACATTACCGAGCAACTTCGTCTTCATTTTATTTGCTTTGTGGAGGTAGACGACCATCTGTACGAGCTAGACGGACGTCGCTCGTTCCCTATCAACCATGGAAAATGCTCGAATTTCATTGAGGTATATACCAAATGTAGATAGATCACACATCTCGTAATGCTCAACATTGAATGCTTTCTAGTCAACTGCTAAAATAATGACTCAATTTGTTGAGCGAAATCCCGAAGAGAAGGAGTACAGCGCTATCGCATTCTCTCAAGTGCCTGCCACCCAGTTATAAACCATTCCTACTTACTTTCATGTCTAATAATACCTTTCAATAAAGATGTCAAGCAACGAAGCTTGCACGCCACGCTATTTGTTCAATCTCAGCGTTCAATCTATTTTGCCCCTTGAGAAGCTGCGAGAAGCATACGTGTGCCCTTTTTCTTTCTTCTTTTTCATTTCTTTAATCTGAACATTAATAATATGGCATCCACCACAGAAACAGCAGCACAGCCATTCGACAGAGAGCTCAAGATCTTGAGTCCTCCCAAGAATGGAGCTTCTATCCGTAAGTAATTCACTTGTTCGTTGTCAAGGCACTGGCTAAATTTTTTGTTCCCAAATGATAGCCGAATTACCTGAATCTGCTTACAAATTAGACTCAAATGAGATCAAGCAGCTGTATCAATCAACTGTAGAACGCCGACAAAACCTTGAAAACAGGTAAAATCACTTTGAATTATGGCGACTTCAATTGTACTGATTACGTTGGAACACAACACAGACCTTTAAAAACTCAAAAGATGAGAGACAGCGAGGACCAGGAAAAGCTAAAGAAATACCCCAAAACAACAATTCGTGTTCGAATGCCTGATCATACTATCGTGCAAGCAGTTTTTCAATCCAAAGAGAGAGGTAAATATGGGATTTTGGTAAGAGGAAGGGCTTGTTGAGCTGATATGCTTGGTAGTCTCTGCTGTGTATGAGTTTGTGCGATCCTTGTTAGAGACGCCTGAACGCAAATTTGTGCTCTGCCTACCACCCAGAACCAAGCTTGTAGAACCAACAATCACTCTATTCAAAGCTGGATTATCACCCGCATCCAACGTGTTGTTTGGCTGGATTGAAAAGGGAGAGAAAGGTATTGTAGTGCTGTTCGCATGCGTGGATGTAGCTAGTACTAAGATCATTTTCAGCAGGAAACGATTTAAAGGAAGAGTATCTTGCCATGAAGCAAGATTTGACGCCAACTGCGTCTCCTCAAACATCATCATCTAATGTACCTACTGCATCTTCATCTAATTCTGATTCTAAATCTTCCAAATCTACTTCATCTACTTCAAAGCCCATTCCAAAATGGTTGCAAAAGGGGTTATTTAATAAAAAATAAGCATTTTCCTTTATTTGCATAACAATGGATGCGCCTGACACCACTTGATTCGTCCATTGGCGAGATCAGGGCACAGCGTAACTATGCGCCATAAATGACTCCCGCTGTAAACACACTCTAAGCTACATTATATTTGAGTGTACCTTGCTTGCACTAATATCACCGCTTTTACAAAGCGAAGCTTTCTTGATTTTGATACAGGCAACGCTCCAGATGCTCAACTTTGCTTGTTGTGGACTTTTCCTTAAAGTTTGCTAATGTTGAGGCCTCAAAAAGAGAGGCCAAGAAGAGGATGTCCTGTAAGATTGGTCAACTATGAGTCAATGTATAGCAAAAATTTCAGATAAAGCCCTTATAACATTACACTCACGCCTCTATGCTAATCACAGAACATTTGGATGTTAGCCCTCGAGGCTGCATCAAGGCGTCGAGATGTGCATCTCATTTAATATACTTTATAACTCCATATTTATCTGCAATAAATGCCCTTCTATTGGTTTCACTAAATTTGCATGCTCACCGTTTCAAAGGGCGTCGCTTACCTATGAGGCCTTTGATCATACAACAAGCAGGCCATTGAAAATCCCTCATCCCAACTCGTGCTAGAACTTTCCAAAATCGCAAAGTTTGGTACACCTTGTTGTGCTCCTAAATACTATACCATACAAACCTGTGTTTTTGTTGAGTGATCTACGCGTTTTGACAGCCAAATGTTTCTACGTAGTGGCCTTTCAACAGCTACGCACAAGGGCCGTTGATAAAGGTGATATAGCTCAAGAAGATACTTTAATGAAGGAAGCGAGTGTGCCCAGAGCTTGGTTTACGGAAAAATGGCATCTTCTGTCTACTTGACGCGACTTGCAAGGCGACATCATATAGAGTCTTTCGTATGATGTTCCAATGATGAGTAGCGATAATTTGTATTGCTTCAAAGATGATGCAACAGGGTGTTGATCTTGTTGATACTTGTATTGGCAGTTGACCCTCCAATACCCACATCACACATGATACGATAACCCCTATAGAACACGTACCTTGGCCATAAACTTACCTCGCGGATTGACCCAAATACCAACATCTAATGTCCTCCAAATACCATTAACTTGATAAGAAACAACTTTTTTTTTAAAAATGATACAAGAATTTAAACAACTTTATTTATAATAAAAATTGGGGAATTTTCAGAAGGAATATATGTATAGGGTGGCAGAGATTGCTGCTAGATTTAGAATTCGTAACCGGTTTGTTGAGTGTACAACTTCTCGGCCTCTTCTTCAGCGTGCTTCTTGGCCTTTTGTCTGTCGAACCAGTCCAAACCCTTGGTTTCAACGAGTCTGTCAACAGCAGCACCAGCGAGACCAGCGAGGAGGTTCTTGGCCATAGCGTGGTCAACGGGAGTACCCTCTTCTTCTTGCTTCTTGTTGTACATGGCCATGGCACCGAAAGCAGCAGCACCACCGAGGAGTTCGTGGGTCCATTCGGCTTGATGTTCTTCAGTGACAACTTCAGTGGCAGTGATCTTGTTGTAAGCTTCTTCGTGGTAGTTGGACATGTTTAAGAGTAAAATAAATTGATTTGATAAAGTTGCATTTGAGTGGCAAAATGTGGCCCCTTTTATATCTTTTTGCAAACTTTACCAGTCGACAGATGATTTCCTTTTTTCATCATTGATCCGAGTGAGAAAGTGGCTAAAAACGATGTCGATTACTTTAGCGTTGTTTGATGGGGTTGAAATACTAAATATTTATGATACGCATTATACAGGCACATCAAATTTTCGTGATGGTTACACCTGTGAAATGAATCTTATGCGGCTCCAATTTAAGCTATATTTCCTTTTCAGTGTGTTTAATCCATGATCATTGATTCGAATAGTGCTCTTTATTCAGCTAATTTGTATTTACACGGCGTTTTAGGTTCGGATTCAGACTTTTCAGACGCTTTTTCTTTTCTTTAATGCTTCTAAGAAAGACATCAACAGGTGCTCCTTGGCTATGGCTTTGCTAAATAGTAGGTAAGGACAGTGGGAATTCATTTAGTCTGTTTTTGCGTGCCACTAGTTAGATGTCTAACTTTCAGAACATTTTGAAAGCTTGGACAGCAACTAGGCACAAACTCGTTATGAACGAGTCCTCAAAGAGTGTTTCAGCACAAAGAGCTGATTTATCAACTGAAAAAATGTGGATTCCATCAGCATAAAAAGTACCGTTTATTATGATCAATACGATGAGGACATTTATACTAATGGATTCAGAACAATAGGAGCTAATGAGGAAGGGCCCATTAGATGATGGATGAAATATGCCACTATTCTATATGACATGCTTTAATGGCATTTTCTTTTATACAAGGTATGTTTTATTGGGTATATGTAAGTTATGGCACACGACCATCTGATCAACATTAGTTTGCTGTCTGCAACATCGTTCAAAAACACGAGAACCTTTTCATTGAATTATATGTGCATGAATTGGCATCTTTGACGCATATATTTTTCCTCTGCAAAATCAACATAGCGAGGTTGCTTATTCAGTAAGCTGTTGTGTCTCGGCACCCTCCCTTTGGCGATTGCTACAAAAAAAATGCTATTGATATCAACAAGTTGGATGATGCTCTGGCTTTCCAGATTCATGCTAAGGAGTACAGTAATTCAATATCGCTTTTTATCTCAATCAAGTAACTACCAAAGGCATCTACGCTTTCAAAGAGATGGCTCGCATTCGTTTCCCTCAATCGCTGTAAAACTTACCTTCATAGGTTGCATTGGTCAATATCAAACATCTCCTTGAAAACAATCGTATTTTTTTTGGAGTGTTTGCAAAAAGTTCCAGCATCTGACATTATTGAAGGGAGATACGAGGCAACTCAAATGTCTTTGGGACAGTAATAGGATATGTAGACAATGAATGATTTTATCAATAAAAAACAAATGTCTTTGGATACCATGATTGATGCAAGCCAAAACAGTACGCGCCAGTGTGTTTTACGATTTGGCTAGTGATTCCAGCACCTATAAAGTTTAGTGTTTTATGATTGATCTTATTTTAAAGCAATATATCCCAATACAGTGCCTGAAATAAAAGTCCATTGGTATCCAAAAAAGAACTGTACCGAGAAGGTATTACAAGGTACGTAATAAGCCTATACTTTACATGTTGAAAATCCATCGCTGAATATCGCGAAAATGTATGTACGAAATGGGATAGAGATGCTTATCTGGACAGGGTGGGAGTTTGTTTTGGCGTTTATTTATTTACTATGCACAGATGTCTTGCTGTACAGTTTCATGTAAAGCATTTCTTGAGCTTCGGTAAATCATCCGTTCAACTTGAAATTAAGGTTAGTTCGCTTTAAAATACAAATATGGTAAAATAGAGCAAGAAGCTAAAAATAAGCTTTAAGCCTAGATGAAGGGCAACAGTTATAGAAGAGCAATATATAAAAGATCAACCCAGACATCAATTACTTCATGGTACCTGATGCTTAGCTTATTTTCTCATTGCACAAACGAAACATCAACAAATACACATGTAAAGGAATAAGCGCGCCACTCTAAATTAGTTTCATTTCATGAGATGCCCTTCAGGAACGACCGATCCACATTCATCAAGAAAGGTACTCTTGGCGTTTTATTCAATTCACATGCTCCGATTTGTTAAACATCAACAAAACGCCCTGTTCTTTAATATCCCCAACGATTTTCTTATCGAATAGTGCACTGGCTAATCTTTAATATTAAGTTACATGTCTAAAGAAAATACCATTATATATAAATGGTGCAAAAAAAAGAGGAAAAAAGAAATGCACGCCAAACTTAGGTCAAGATTTCAACACCATCCTCAGTGACGAGAAGAGTATGTTCAAATTGAGCAGAACGTTTGCCATCCTTGGTAGTAGCGGTCCAACCATCAGGCCTGTGTTTGTTCGCGTAAGTATCATTTCCCGCAAATGAAATCGTCAAAATCAACTTACCACAAAAGCTCTTGATGGACACCTTCACAGATCATAGGCTCAATAGTGAAAATATGTCCCGGCTTACAAACACCAATAGCCTTGTTGTCTACAAAGAAAATGCTGTGTGAATCATCCTGCAATCTCAAGTAACACCATGGACAACGGAAACTTACTGGCATAGTGAGGAACATTAGGAGCACAATGGAACATTTGGTTGATACCATGACCGACAAAAGCGCGAACAACAGAGAAACCGTTCTTGGTGGCATGCTCTTCGATGACCTTACCGAAATCGCGATATCTCATACCGGGCTTGACTATATAGATGGTGAGGGTGTAAGTGTATAGCAAATCGAGGGCTAACAAGTGCATATTTACCAAGAGCGATTGCCTTCTCCAAACATTCACGGGTAACGTTGATTAATTTCTTGCCAGCTTCATCGACATTACCAACACAGTAAGTGCCATTGGTATCACCATGGAAACCATTGTAGAAACAACTGATATCAATGTTGAGGATATCGCCATCTTCCAAGGGTCTTTGATCAGGAATACCGTGGCAAATGACTATGATTTGGAAAGAGGGTTAATTCAATGTTGGAAGGGTGGCGTCATGCATCGCAATCTAACCTTCGTTCAAAGATCTATGATTATAATGCAATGTTAGCAAAATGCGCAATAAAGATATATTGTAAAAACTTACGTGCAACAAGACTTGGGGAAATAGTTGTAGTTTAGTGGGGAAGGATAGGCACCACGCTTGATAGTAGCTTCATGAACGATAGCATCTAATGAAAGACGGACAATCAATATGCTGCTTGAAGTTTTGTGCCTTGATTTTGACTTACCAAGCTCATCGGTTGTCATACCAACACGGATAGATTTAGCAGCGACTTCAAGCACCTCACGAGTGATCTTTGAGGTCTTTAGTTAATTTTCCTTGCCCAAAGTTTTCATTTGAATCACTTACGGTACAAGCCTTTTTGATGCTTTCGATTTCTTCAGCATTGCAAACCTTGATGTCAGAGCTTCTGGCCATATATTCAGATTTGGAGATACCTGTCATCATGCAAAGTTACTAGACAGCTCAACAGATTCATAGCATACTCAATTACCAGTCTCTGCATAATCAGGTCTAGCAATCTCGGCAGGAACTTGGCGACGAGGAGAGAGAGGATACACAGCACGAAGAGGGCCGGTATACTTGAAAGTCTTGAAAGGATCATAGGGGGCTATACATTTCCAACTGGCATTAGCATCATTGATTGTTGCATTTCATTCATGACATTTACACTTTGTGTTTCCATGAACAGCTTTATGTGATCCCTATTTTCTGTTGTGTTAATGGCAGACGCTGGAAGCAATGTTGGACATTACTTACCCAACTCTTTTTGAAACAATCTTGAGAGCAAAAGAAAGAGCCCTCATTCTTGCCCAACTTGACACAAGTGGGACATTGCAAATGAGCCTCGTTTTTACACTCGATAGAAGCACAGACTGGTTTTTCTGCTGACATTGTTACTAAAAGAATGTGTTGTAAAGGAACAAAAAAATCTTTTGCATCTTCCTGCAGCAGTTATTTAGACAGATTTGGCTGTAATAATAGTCACAAGGCACGACGCAGTAAAGTAGGATGTTGGCAGCAATGCTAGAGCACACAGCGAGTGCTGGGTGCAGTCAAGTAATGAATGATCTTACCCAGTTGTAACCTTCAGGTTGAGCTCATAGTTATGTGTTGACCTGAAGATTATACTTGATTCAAGATCAGTATCTTCAAGTAGATGGAAAATCGCAACATGTCAACATGTCTGACCACTTTAGGCAAATTCTGCAATCAATTGACAATCTAGATGTTAAAAGTTATCACCAATCGCTTGCCAAAGCATCGGTTTATTGTAAAAATACAGAGAATGATGATGGCCTGGCTTCTGTTATGTGCTCATTGTAATAATTTCGAAATACCAGCGCTAAACCGGATGAACTACTCAGCTTTGGCTTCCTAACTTACGCTAAAGTGGATCAAGGCATTGCAAATAAAGGAGAATGCTTTGACGGACACATACAGCACAGACATATGTAGTTGACATATCAAAACGGCCTCCTGCTCATCAAAATACATTGTATATAATACAGCATTGACATCCCCTCCCTTTCCGAACCCTTTTCCGACAAGGTCAAATCGCAGAAAACCACACCAGATTCTACATCTTTAACGATCGCAGCCAGCGCACTGCCATCCATGCGTTGATCTAATCCATAGCCAACTGTACTCTTTCTAACGGTTAGAAACAAAGTGTCGAATAGGAAATAATCAAAGAGTAGTGCCACTGATAAAGTGGATCATATGAACAAACCATCATAACGAAACATTGCCAGGCTTCATCATCCACATTTATTGCATACTTGAAAGTCTACGGTTTTTATATCAAGCCGATGCCTTTTCCGTAAGGTCCACAAGTCGCTTCAACCCCACGATCCAATTTCCATGGCTCTCGTACTGAGTTGTCATCAACTGTGTATGTACCTCCAATGCCTTTGTATATTCCTTTGCCTCCAAAGCTACACATAGACGTGTATATGAATCATACTGTGTACTCATCCCGTCAACTTGTATTGACTTACCATTGGTGAGTGTATGGAGTGATTTCACTACATCGTTTGATAGCTCCTTCTTTTCTAACTCTTCCAACAAGGTGCCAATTCTACGACTCGTATCGTCTACAATTCTCTTTTGGGGTCCAGACTGTAGCAATCTCAGTATACATCACAGCGAGACCTAATGCAACAAATTTACCTCGAATGTTGCCTTGCAAAGTTCAAGTTTGCTTGATAGTGTTTTGGAGACTTCTTGTACGTCCAAAGTAACATCCTCGTCATCTGCATTTTTGTGAAAGATCTAATCACATCATCCCAGTCAGACGATGAAGCTTGCATGTCTATCTTACTTTACCTTCTTGGGTGGGTCATTCTAGAGATACAAGGTGGTTAATACTGTACAATCTACTTGCCTACAGCTGACTCTATTTACCCAATGGTTCTTGATCACTGCTGTTCTGAAATCAGATGTAGGTGGAGGTGTTGGAGGAAGCATCTGTTTGGACGCTGATGCTGGAGGTGGAGGTGGAGGAAGTTGAGTCATATCGTTCAGTTGAATGATGCAAAAGACGAGATAATAGAAGAAGAGCAAGAGCGGAAATTTCAAGTCAAATTTCTGGTTGAAATGGCAATCGAATGTGATAACTAAATATTGCACTTCCAGCCCCCGCACATCAAGTCAAAAAAAGGAAATCTAACCTGTTTCTTGAAAGCTAATTTTAGATGTGTCAATGTGGTGTAGATCCATTCCACTTTTATAGAAGTGCCAATCACTCTGAAGGTATAATTGGCTGTCTATACTGATATTGCTGTTCAGAGCGGCTGCTTGGTATGATTTGATGTCTAACGAGATGAGATATGTAATGCGCAAAACATTTCAGACAGGCCGTAAAAAGCAATACAGTGCATATTACAGCCAACACGATCAAAAAGCTAATACGACGATATATATACGTTGAATTAAGGTTTTTATTACACAAGAGTGCCTCAACTGTATAGTAGTATATACGTTCCGGCCGGTTTTCTATCTTTGGTTCACTTTGGCTACAACTAATCTACACGGCCTTCGTCCATCTTAATCGTATACTACGGCTTCAAATGTGCCCAAGGACCATGGATTTATTAGCTTGTGATGATTCTAATGGAATGAGTGGGGTGAATATTATATGTAAATATGTACAAAAAGAAAGATAAAGTGGCCTTCTAGTTCTCCTGACTAAGGTTATGTAAAATAGCTTCATAACAAAAGAACATGATGGCAGCATTGGGCACAACACGCATTAAATGGGCAGACATGCCACCGTACAATGCAGCAAACCCCTCTTCCTTGGCTACCAACTTTAGCGTCTGTAAAAGGCCAGTGTATTTAACAACGCCATTCTTGGGCACAGGCTCTCTCAATCGAGTTCGGATCACTTCATGTGGGTAAGCGATACAAGCAGCCACTAGTTTTGCCACAGCAGCAGCTCCTAGATTACCAAACCACGCTGATGGATACACTGTTAATGCTTGACGCACAGCAAAGCATCCCACACATTACTTACCTTGGGCACTTTTACCACCCACTGTCAGCTTATTCTCCATCTGAGCAGGTGAATGAGCCCATCTCTTTTTCAGATTTTCGTAAATCACCCATTGAATGGTGCCTTCGGCAACACCCAAGTAGGAAGCACTCATGCCCTTGTATAAACCCTTGGTACCTTCCTTTTTAAAGATGCTCCACGCACAATTCAGACTGTTGGTATAGATCCTCTTTTTGCCTTGTAGCTGCAATCTTGTTTTCACCACCCAAATTGGGTTTGTCACTGTCGAGGTTATAATGCCTGAGCGGAAGGGGAGGGGGATTTAGAGTTCTCGAGTAACACAAGCATGAATTATGTAAACTTACCAGCTGTCGCAGCTGATGCCAAATGGACGATGGCTGTCTCTTTACCGTGGTTTAGCTCGCTAAAGTATTTCTTGCCATTGCCATACGCATAAAAGTTGATAGCTCTGTACAACAGTTAGCTCAAAGTTCTACCCAATGCACCAGGCTCGCTTGATTTACCTAGCAGGAATCACGCCGATCAAATTGGGCCCAAGACCTTTAAAGTAACCTTGAATTCCTTCGATTTGCTTGATTTGCCTATATCCTTTGTATGAATACGCCAACACTGTATCATATAGGCTGCGTTACACGTACACTAATAATTTGCCGGTTTCGATAAAGTGTCCCCATACAGAACCTGTGTGCTTGATGCCCTTTTCTATGCCTTGTTGATAGAATGTCGACTGTGCAAAACAACCAGGTTACATCCTGTTATTCCAGTGTCCCAGTGCAAGCCCTTACCTGCAAACGAGTTTTGACTACATCTAGTGGGGATGTACACACAGCACCAACGAGTCCACCCACGCTGTCAAATGTACAAAAATGCGTCAATACATGATGGATGTCCCAGAACAATGAAAGTTTACCCTCCAGCTATGAAATGAGCATAGGATTTTGTGTCTTTGTGGTTGGATGCAATGGGCCTCGTCACTCGTATATTGCTATCTTGGCTAGTAGTAGTAGTAGACTGAGCTGCTACTGTTGACATGTTTATATGTGTGCGTTGACGGAAGAGATGAAAAAGAAACTAAAATAGGAAAAATAATGGGTTAGTGCGATTTCAGGTTGCTGCTCAAGAGACACCTGGAGAAGGTGGCTTAGACTGATATGTTGGAGAGTATGCAAGTGCGTAGTTCGTTGCGGTACATGCATGGTTGAGAATATGGATCATCAGGAACACGATCCATAAGTAAACATGCATTATGAGCCTTCCATTCAATGTCAAGTATTGCATCCCTTCTAATACTTGGTTGAATATAAGGCATCTAGACGGGTCTATCAAAGTACGTTGTAGACCGTTCATTGACAATCAGGAGGTTGATCTTTATGTAGAATCCAGCTCCTGGCATTTTCGTGCAGCAAGCTACACCAATTCATCTACTGGTAAAATTTGGTTATTAAACAAGATGCCACGCCTTGCAACTGTGGATCCGGCCGCTTTAGGATGCTCAACATCTGTATCAACGAGGAAAAATCATGTACAGGCAGACAACATACCTGCAACACCTCTTTACTACCCAAAAGTAAGCAAATTGCGGCAAAATCTGGATATGCTTTGGCCGCGATTTCTCGCGTTAGAAGCCGTTTTAGACTGCCAAAGTGGCACCAAGCAGTTGCTTTCAATAGGCATTTGCTTACTGACACCTTTGCTCGACAATTTTTGGACCTAAAAATCATCGACCAAAATCAGCTGAAAACCATGAGTAGTACCCCATGGAAAATCTCGAAATTTAAACGATCGCGTTTTTGATCCCAAAGACAAAGACTTTTGCTATGGTATATATTAATTCAAAATGTTTCTACGAGTCCAAAGCAACTCCCAAAACTTCTTTTGTGAGACCTTCAGATGTAAAATCTCGACAAATTCGACAAAAACCTCATTTCATATATCCCAACTTTACTCTATACATTTAATATGAATATGTTTTTTAATTGGTATCATCAGATGCGCCTTGAAAAGTACTTCAATACACCATTAGAAAGTAGGAGATGATCATCACAACTTACATAATCCAATTTTCCAAAATAGGTGAATTGGTTCGATTTTGAACCAGATCTGGCCAACTGAGTCTTAACCCGGATTGGCAGCCCAAAATGCCTTTTTGATGTAGACAATGCTTGTTTCTAATGCCAATATGAAGGGGATTGCGAATTGAAAAGGTACCATGGCTTGACCTAATCTAATTTTATTGTTTCTGCTATAAATATTTCTATCGAATAAATCTCTTTATTACAAAACGCTTCTGCAAACGTGTATCCAATACGAAATGCTAAACTGCTATTACCTAGGAGTACTCCACACCTCAAGCATGAGCACTAGTTTGTTAAATACTGCTGCTTTAGGTCCAAAATATATTCTATATTGCTCAAAATATTTCAAATTCGTCAATGAAGCAATCACATTGACGTAACTTTTGAGATTTTGGGTACCACGGTTCTTGATTCGCGACCTTTCCAGGATAAATGAAGGCAGTACCTACTCCATGGAACATCACAATGCATCAAGCGCTACACATTAGCTTACAGTTATTGTAATGGATTCTTTCAAGAAACGTACGCTACTATGACTATACAGAGATTCATGGGTAATTTTGAAGATGTGCGATCTACACCTTGATTGGTTCAGAGAAACAGGACAATAGGTCGCCCCTATCTTTTTCGTCTCGTTTCTTTCTCGCCTTCTTTCTTTCTCGCAACAACAGCAGCGACATGACCATACCATCAGCAGCGCCGTTCTTTACCTCCAACGAAACCAGTAGCTGGCTGCTTTACATCCTGACCGATTCTGCCTTACCCACTGGAGGTTTTGTTGCATCCTCTGGGCTCGAAGCGAGCTGGCAAGCAGGACTCATCGATAATGAAAATCTGGCAGCCTGGGTCACCACCTCAGCACACAATTACGCCTCCAACACCAATTGCTTTGTGAGAGCAGGCTATGAAGCACCCGACCACGAGGATCCACTGGCTTATTTGATTGAATCCGACAATATATGCGATGCAGTGATGGCAGCCAACACAGTAGCTAGAAGAGCATCATTAGCACAAGGTATCGCCATGCTGACTCTGTACCTAAAGTGCTTTACAGATAGCCCTGAACACATTAGCGAAAAGGAACATCAACGCAATATGGAAATTGTTAAAAAGTGGAAGGGTATGATTCGAGGCGAAAAGATTGATGGCCATTTTGCCATTTGTTACGGACTCGTTTGTCGTTACCTCAAAGTGGATCTCGACAACACACTTCACTTGTGGCTCTACCTCTTTACTCGCACCATTTATTCCAGTGCGGTTCGCTTGAATGTGGTGGGACCTTACGAGGCACAGAAATTACTGTTGCAATCCAGAAAACCCATTGAGGTGATTATCAAAGAGACCAAAGATATAGGCATTGAAGATTGCTGTCAGACAAATCCACTTTTAGATGTATGTCAAGGCATGCATGATAGACTTTATTCTAGATTATTCAACAGTTAAATAAATGAAAAGAAGGGGGGATATCTTAAACTCTACAATTGGTGAATGCCATGACCAAGATATCGGTAGCACCGACTTCTGACAAGCGATCCATAATATCACCCTTTTGCTTCTTTTCAATCATAGCGGATACAGCAACCCAACCCTCGTGAGAATCCAATGAGGAGACGGTAGGTCCTTGACGGCCAGGAGTCACTTGAACAGCACGAGCCAAGTTGTCGCGCTCGACGTTGTAAGTACAAAGCACATACTTGCTGGCAGTGATGACACCACGGATACGAGAGGTGATTTTGTCGATTAATTCTTGATGCTTGGAGTTTTTGTTGGACATGAGAACAGATTGAGTCTCCAATACTGTATGAATATCGTGAAGGCCAGCTGCACGCATCGTTTCGCCAGATTCGACAAGATCAACTGGTTGACATGTTAGACATCTATCCAATAATGCCCCCTTTCCCCCCTTGATCCTTTTACTTACTGATACCATCAGCGAGGCCCAAGGCGCAAGCTGCTTCTACAGATCCAGAGACATAGTTGATGGTTGTCTTTGTGCCCTTGGCAGCGTCAATAGGCTCAAACACCTTTCTAGCAAAGGCATCAAAGCTAGTGACGATACGCTTACCAGCCAATTGCTCGATTTCCTTGAAGTCACCCTTGACAGGTACTTGAACACACAAACGGCATTTACCGAAACCGAGTTCCATAATCTCAGTGACCTTGTCTTGCACTTCGTTTTCGACAATCATGTCCTGTCCAGAGATACCTAAATCAACGTTGCCCTCAGCAACGTACTTGGGGATGTCTGCAGCAGGCAAGAAAATAAGAGCAATGGGCAAGTTGGTGCTCAGAGCAATGTCTTGACGAGAACGACGGTTGAAGTGGATGTCAGATCCTGACAAGAGTTGCATACATTGCTCGTAAAGGCGGCCCTTCTTGGGAACAGCAAATAAGAGTCGGTTGTCGAGATCCTTGACGAAATCCATGGTGTTTGTGATGAGAGTTGGAAAGAAAAAAGATTTAATTCTGGTTGCTTCTACCATTATGACTAAATAGTGGTTTTACTTGACAAGCAACGTCACAGGGAAAGGTACTGTATACAGAAGGATACCTGTTCTCATCAAATGTCTGCCATAAGGTAGTGTTGCTGTGGTGAGCTGCTAGTCAATGGCTGTTGAATCAGCTCTCTGTCCAGTTTTGATTTCAATGGTTGTGCATAGTATTGTGGAAAGCAGACACTCACATGCTCCTTGTTGATGGTGTCAAATGTCAGACTGGAAATGTCATTTTGATGAATCCAATAGATGATTTGATCCTGCCCGAAGCATATTGAAGAAGATTAACTTTATACCCAAGGTTGATTACTATACACATGCTCTGAATTTGTTTGTTTGAATGCAAAACAGCTCTTTTTTTTTTCTATGTTTATTTTCTGACTCATATTGAATCACCATAGAACTATCGGAGGAGGATGATCATTATTTAGCAGTAAATAAGTGTATGTAGCGCAGTTATAAGAGCTTGATAAGGTCGTAAATAAGTGCATGCTGTTCATATGATTAGACTTCAAGGGCAGCCTTTTTCATTGTGTATCAAATACGGCCAATCCATGTCGATGCGGCTCAGAAAGTCATAGCAGAGCATCTCACCGAAGCTGTCGTCTGAACCCAAGAAACGTGCCCAATAACAAGGATTGTATACTCAAATGTCAGATTTCAAAATGCAGAAGCATGCGATTGGAACCTACAGGATGATACCGGCAGATATTGAGTGTAGCGAGAGCAATTAGACGTCTATATAGTGTCTTTTACTATATAAATTTTTTTTTTTTTAAATGAGTTTTATTTGTTGCACGTAGCTCCGAAGCATAACGTCTTCAGAACAAGCGGTGCTCAA
>JAXQGS010000617.1:0-16200 GCA_037040325.1 Mucor sp. M7501 | reverse complement strand
AGCTGGAATTAAACTGAGGTTGAAAATAGTCACTAGCACTTAAAACAGCCGACTGCACTGTAAACCAGGCGGGAACTAAAAGAAGGGGATGCCACTGCCGTTCATATTAGCTAGCGACGGACAGGATTCATGACCCGTTCGATTCTCTTGACCTTTAAATAAAGCAGTTGTTGATAGTAACCACACGTTGAAGTTTATGAGAAACTTGTACAGAATTCAAAGGAGAATCTAACCATGCCAATTTCAAGTGTTTTGGTTTACAATATTCAATCGATCTTTGATGAGATAATTTTTGCCTTTTGTTGGTCGTTTTCGAAGGATTGGTCAATCTCTGCCATCAAAGCATGACTTTTAGCATTGACCGGTGTTGTAAAGCAAACAATTTTCTATCGATTGAGCCCTTGGTTGAAGATGTAGCTCAACGTTATCATGAAAAACCGATTATTTTGTGTTCAGTAGAAAATCGTTATCCCAATTTTCCCCTTGTTGGTACAGGTTAAAAACAAGTAAAAATCGATATTTTTCATTGACATCCTTTTTTACGATATTTCGAGATAGACTTGTTCGATTTGAACAAAACATTGACCATCCAATAGCTCCATGATGTTGGATCTAACGTAATATGGGAGGTGTGGCTTCAAATATATCTCCCTCCCCTTCTTATACATTGGCTCAAAAACAGAATTGTTATCATCCTCAGCAACAAGCGGTGGAAATTTATTATATATAGTATTATTACATTACACATCATCCTCCTCTTCTAATCGAATACGTCCACCACCACTCCACCTTGGCACAGCCTGACCAATGCCTCTCGCATGCTGAATCCATTGGTACACATGAATAGCAGTTCTGTACAACCAACGCATCATATCACTGAGGCCACACCATGTATTTGTTTCCAGATAGATCTCTAGACTGATCAAGGTCAGGGCAATGACCGTGTAGAACATGGCATTGCATCCGTACTGCTCATAGATGATGCCTCCTACCAGACTCCCCAAGCCAGCACCAACACCAGCGTACATGGCAGCCAAGACGCCTTGAGAGGTTGCTTGCAATGAAGGTGGTGCAAGTTCATCCGCCTGAACAACACCCGCTCCCCACAGAGCAGAGAAAGCCACGCCGTTCAGTAAATGCAATCCAAGAGCGATATTTGCGCCAGTGGGACCTTTGGGTATAATTGTGTATGCAAACACACGAATGATGGTCAGTATATGACCTAATATAATCAAGCTCTTGATACCAAACATTCGGATAAGCTATCATCTAAATGTTAGTTGCCGGACACCACCGCTGGCTCAAAAGGCAACTTACATCTTTGGAATAAAAGAAAAACACAAGTTCTGTGGTGGATCCAATGAGGCCTGTCAGTCCTACTTGGGATGAACTTGCGCCCAAATCTTGCTTTAGATAGATAAACAAGAAGCTAACCACCATATTCAAAGCAGCACCCATCAGCATCATGGTGAGAAAGAACAGGGATACATCAGGCTTCTTTAATAGCTGCATCAATGTCGCCGGCTCGTCCACATGCGGTGGTCTGGCATTGCGTCTATGCGATGGTGGATTGGATAAATTCACCGCTTCAATAATGCTGGATTCCGTTGCAAATTGAATCAAGCGTTGTATCTCGTTTTGCCGTATCTGTGAAGAGTCCAGATCAATGCCCACTTCGTCATAGGGATCCACTTGAAACTGCTTCATCTTGCGTCTGTTGTTTGTATTGGATGATGTGGCTATGGATGTCGTAGGATGCACAGTGGGAGGTGGGCTCTTTTTGTTGTGTGCGGCTGCTGTCGTACTGCTCAGCGTGGGTGTCATGGTGCTGCTGGATCTGGTGCGAATAAGGTAGGGCTTGTGAGGCGCATCGTCGATCCTCTCTGATTTGAACTGGGTATTACCGCACACGAGGATAAAGCAGATGGCAGAGAATGCATAAATGTAAAAGATGGCGTTCATATCGTCTGTCCAGTCAGTGATGAAACCCACCAAGGAAGAAGCCACGCCAAACGAGATGGATCCAAACATGCGCTGTCTTCCGTACTGATCCTTGTTTCTGCCCAGAATCTTGAGCACGCCTCCGTCCACTAATGGCAGCACAGGGACACCAAAGAAGGCAAAGCATACCGAAGTGACAGTGACGAGTGCTATCGTAAGTTTGTTTCTATCAACTTCATCTACTATAGGTTGGACTACTACTGATATACCCATGACACTTACTATAGCAATAGTAGCTAATGTATGAACAATGCACATGATGTAACTATGAGTCTTTGTTTTATCGGCAATGGCAGCCCATAGCGGACAGGCGATAGCAGAGATGAAGGGAGCTAGAGCACAGTGTCAATCATCCCGGTGCGATTTCAGAGGACATGCTTGTAGGCTTACCTATGGCAACGAGCAGGCCAATCTGATCTCCCTTGAGGCCCAGCTGCGACGAGTAGAATAAGGCAAGATAGACTGGAGCAGAACCCTGGCAAGCAAACAGGAATGTGTATAGTAGTTTAGGTGCAAGATAAGGCATGGCCCTATGTTCTCTGTGTGTGTGTATAGTGTTGATATATGTCTTGGGTTAATGCACAATGGTGGAAAGAAAAAAGGGTTCTTTATCTTTCCATTCCAAAGCATCCTCATTAAAGCAGTTGAATGTGACCATTTTGAATGTGTGTGTGGTGCGATTAACTCTTGCGCAGGTGTATTACAAGCTCATTTGAAGGGTGTGTGGTGTGTCTGTTGCAATCAAAAAACAAAAAAAAAGGGATCAGTGTCTATGTATAAATATGCTTGTTGTTGTTTGATTAACTACACACCTCTCTTCCCATACCCATACACACACACACACATCCATTTGCTTTTTCCCCTCTATTCCCCCACACATGGTCAAAGGTAATGCATTGTACACACACACACACACAAGAAGAGGGGGAATGACACATGGCCACTCACCTTGTTGCAATACCAGCCAATCTAAAGATATACCCTCTTTGTTTTCTTACGCCAACGCAGTACGACGAATTTGCTCTTGGCCTAAAGTGCGTCTTACCAAGTTGATGATTGTGCGATAGACATTGATGTAGTTGTATTGATAGGAAACTTGAAGAGACCACACGCACCGAGATCAAGTATGATTTCTATGAAAGGGTAATAATTTTTTTTTTTTTAGTTATACATGCAGGAAACTTGCTGTGTCAATTGACAGTATAAACCCCCCTTTAGTGTTTCGATATTACAGCTGATAATCAAAAGCAATGCTTTGAGGCGTAAGTGTCGCTCCCTCCCTTGTAAAGACCGTGTATCACTGACACTTTTACTGCAGTGAAACAATGATTATCCAAGGATTGCTGCCTCGCTATGTAAGTAAAGAGCTCCCAGAGAGATGTATAGCCAGTACTGACCGTGCAGTATCTTTCAACAGAACAATCAAATTGACAATAACTACATGCATGGTACCTTTGAGGATTTATCAATGATAAATCATGCATCGACTCAAGAGCCACTGCACACCCCGATACCAACACATTTACCACCACCACCAGCACCACCACAAATCACCTTGCCTGGCAAACCACTCGATATCCAAAACGCTGACCCACATCACGACGACGATGACAAGGACGATCCCAATGAAAACAAGGGGGGAGCCAATGAGACCACTGGATCCAACGCAGCAGACCATGAGGACGCAGCAGCAGAAGGAGCCATTGTGGTAGAAACCTTCAACATCTCGCCACAGATCCGCGACATTGACGGGTTTCTCATTGGGCCTCTGCAGCACAATATGCAAAACGCTGTCTATATGCGACTGATCCCCAAAATGACAGACACCACATGTACGCTGCATGGACGCAGTATCCAGATCGAAGGGGCCATGGACGATGTCAAGGAGGCCTATCAGAAATTTGCTGTCATCCAAAAAACATATGTGAGTTGATCATGCACGCTTCCTGATTCGAGATGTTCTATACAACTAAACCTGAGGATATAGATTGGGCTTTCGAAAAAGACGTTGGTGCCGTGTCTTCATTTCCACAGCAACAGAAGCTTTCGTCTGTATTTCTGCCACTTGCCCGCCTACAGACACCATTCCTATGTCCAGCATCAGTATGGAAAGTTTGAAAAGCCAGGCGACTACCATGTCATTCTGCCCGTGTTTCTCAATGACAAGGGCATTGAGTATGATCCGCCAAAAGACATGATCAGGGGCAGCAGTGAGCCACAGCCCAACAGTAGCCATGTCGATCACCAGCAGCCCGCGCGTCAAGCCAACAACAACAACAGCAGCAATACGACGCTGAATTACACAATGCAGCTGGTGCAAGACGCCATGAGACAGCACACCATCAGCAGCACGCCACCACCCAGCAGCTCATCTGCCGTGGTGGATCCACCAGACGATGACACGGACCACTTCCAGTTACCTCAGTGGGGCCTGGATCGAGACTTCAACACGGCGTACAACACGGGCAATAGGGAATACATTTCGCATAATCGTCTTGCACAAGCGTTCACTCCTCCTCCGCCAATCCCTACAACAGCCAAGATGTCCATGCTGAAAGACTTTCCTCTGCTCCAAACAGACCAGAGAAGATCGTCTTCTTCTGCCTCCCCCTCCCCCTCCTCCTCGCCATCTTCTTTATCCAACAAATACAAACCATCCTTGAGCATTGCAGGCTCTCCCAAGAGACGTGTGTTGCGAATTGTACCTCAAAAGACGGCTTCTACTACATCACACAGCCCGACACCTTCACATCTGTTGGAGGACCAAATCAACGCCATTAAAAGTTACAACTATAGCAACATCAAAAACGCACTGTCAAAAGGATTAGAGAGTGTTCGAGGGTTCAAAGGAGAGTTGAAGCTGTTTGCAAAGTAAGTGTGTCTAGGCAAACGCTACTATATATACCAGTGTTACTCATCATTCTCAATCTACTATATACGAGCAGGATTGGAAAAGTGTTGTGGACTGTAAAATCACCTGAAGTCAATAACAAAATCTGGCAGTACCATGATATCATTGACATTGTGATGCGAGAATATGGCACCCTGTCCAAGCTGACAAGCATGTAAGGAAACTACAAGCACTCTTTGCTTTGCTGGCAAATCCAGGCTAAAAAAAAGCAATACATAGGACAACCAAGGAAGAACGCATCGTCAATTTGCTGGCCTCTCCAGAAATCATCAAAGACGCTCAATGCCACAGTAAAACCGCCATCTATGAGTTTCATTGCTCTGCCAGAAACTCGCCTAGTCTCCCTTACAAACCCATTGTGCTTCACATGAACCAAGGTGTAATTGATGTGCGCAAAGTCGTTTTGAGCGAGCACATGGTGACTGAAGTAGACTGGATCTCTTTGGATCGTCGCTACGATTTCCAGCTGGCATTGACAGCCAAGCACTTAGCAAGATGTGATGTCAAGCCCTATACCACCTTTAACAAGTGGGTTTCTGTTTGGTAAGAGCCATGGAAAAAAAGCCATACAGCATGATACTCACCGCTTCAAACACACACATACCAGCCCCATTACACGCCAAATGTCCTTTGAAAATGTACCCAATTTCTTGCAAGTCGACTATGTCATCTTTAAGCAGACCACCCGCTACACATACACGTTTCCGTTCATCATTGACATTATTCGTCTGGAAAAAGTGCCATTGGTACCCGTGCCAGACAGCCGAAAGATCAATGCATTCCCTGGTACTGGAGAAGCCTGGTACGATTTCGAGATTCACAATACCTTTTACGATGCCCCCTTCAAGTCAAATTTGAAGCTGGACATTGGCTGTGAAGCGCCATGGACCGTCGAGGATATCCTACAATCCAACGATCCTGCAAACGATACCATCACCAACTACGTCAAGAATCTTATTATTTTTATTGAACGCATCGAAAATGCACTCAACAGGATGCAACAGTAATTCCTTGTTTTCATACAGCTACGTTATGCCATTCATTCCTTCCTTTTAGTAGTACTAAAATAGTTCATCTATCCTCTTGAATATAATACCTTGTTACTGCGCCAATTTTATTAAGGAGCTTTGAAAAACAACACATAACCAGCATCGTCGTAAGCTACTACTACATTGGACAAGGGATGGCTTGCCATGCCAATGACCTCGTTTTCACACACTTTGACATTGCCCACTTGATCGCCTGTTGCCAATTGAAAAGCGTACATGTGCTTGTCTTCAGCAATGCCATATATAAAGTCTCCTTGAGGCGATGTGGAAGCTGTGATGAAATCTGAGCCTTTGAGCTTGTTGTGCGTCAATGTCTTGATGATGTGGCCTCGAATCGACATGATAAACAAGGTATTTGTCTTGTTGCAGACCAGAAATTGGTCTTGGCGCTTTGGGATGGGCATGATGGTTTGGACAGATGCGTTGCCGAGGCCGCCCATGGGGTTGAGTTGGCCCTTTTCAATCTTGGGCTGTGGGTTGACTGTGCTCAAGCACGAGGTTGTTTTCGCATCCCAAATCTAAGCATCAGCAAATGAGCCCACTTGCCATGTCAAAGCTGTGTCGCGTGTATCGCTTACCTTGACTGTGCCATCACTGCTGGCACTCAGCACGCGTGTATTGTCAGCGCTGTAGATCACGGCATTGATGAACGACGTGTGTCCTCTGAATTCCTTGAGCATCTTGCCCGACTTGAGGCCGTGTATTCTGATGGTCTGGTCGTAACTGGCCGTCAATACCTGCGTGCTGTCTTTGCTGAAGCTGATGGATGTCACGCCCTCTGTATGTGCTGCAGGAATCCTCTTTTGACACTGTCCCGACTTGACTTTCCATATAGCAATTTTACCATCCAGCGATCCTGACGCCAATAGCTCGTTGTCCTGACTAAACTGAACGCACAGCACGGATTTGTCCATGGCCATCAAGCTGTCTTTGGCCTGGTACGTCAAGTCCTTTCGTAATTTGCCAGTCAAGTAGTTCCAAATCTCAATGAATCCATCCACAGAGCCTGTTGCAAGGTACTGTCCGTTGCGAGAAAAGGAGGCGCACTCGGCGTGTGTCTTTTTGCCGGGAAACTTGATGGAAACGTACGGTTTGGAAGGAAACACATCTTCCTCTGCTTTGTGAACTTGGACAGTGCCCTTGAACATGTCGTATGTTGAGTCGGGCATGATGATGCCTTGATGTTGCTGCCATTTGATGCTTTGGCCCAGTAAAGTGAGTAATCGACTGCCTGGTGCCACTGATATCTCCTTTTCAAGGCCTAATGAGAGAGAGAGAGAGTGTGTGTGTAAGTACACTGAATCCACCGAGAAAAGAAAAAGAAAAAGGGTACCTTTGGCGATGGCTGCCCGTCTCTCTTCTGTCGTATATTGTATCTTGGTAACAGGCGCTTGCTCCAGGTAGTCTTCAACAATCTGATATCTTTCGGGATGTTCTTCAAGCAATAAACGCATCACATTTGACTTTCGAAGCAGTATTTCAGCCGTGCTTATTTCATTGATTTCAATCATTTCTAATGTGACCTACTGTACCGTTAAAACATCAACGCAGCAGCAACAACACGCATGGACAGAGACTCACTTGTTGGTACAAATCCAGCAGCTTTTCGCTCGAGATGCCTAATTGGTTTACCTGCTTTATCACAATGTCCCATCGACCGTCTATGATGTCTTGCAGAAACTTGGACTTGTTCTCGACAGTGTTTAATGTAAGGTTGGATTCTCGTTCCAAGACGGAGCGAGTGTGGTTGAGGTTGTTTTCTCTCAGAAACTGGATAACGAGTTTAACAATGCTACAATACACAGAGTTTTAGCCTCATCATGGGCACTTTTTTGAATATAAGCTCGACATGTGTTACTCTTGTTTATCGATGCTTGACATGCTTGAATTGTGCGAGTTGGAAAGTGTAGGTTTCTTGTTGACACAACTGAATGAATGGATCCACTTGGTTAAAGTTGCCCTGTGACCACATTTCCTCTGTGGTGGTGGTGGTGGTTTTGGTGGTGCTGGATTCCTGCTTGCCTTGGGGTTGTAGGCGCGCCCACTAGTTTAAATTTTTCACCCGCGTAAGTCTCTTTTTTTTACGCCTTTCTTTCTGCTCCAAAACACACACACACACAAGATGAAGATCATTGAGCAGACAGACCAAGAAATACCCATTCACATTGTATCATCTGTCGATGTAGAGTCACTGCGAAAAGAGGAAGAACTGGCTCGCTTGCATCGTGTCAAGCGACGCAGAGACAGTGGAGCACAGAAAATCATTGATGTGGGCCTCACAGTCAACCGCGATGGATCAGACAAGAAAGCTTCAGTCAGACGAAAGAAGATGAATGCAGAATCCCAAGACGACGAGGACAGCGACACGGACATGGATCAAGTCGAGACGGGCGAGGCCTTGTCGCATTACAAGGTCAATGCGAGCAAGGACGACGATGAGGATGCTGACAAGGAGAACGTGGATGTGAGTGGAAGATCCATCTTCAAGTTTCAACAAGCCGTCAAGAAATCAGCAAACACCATGATGAAAAAGGCGATGGCAGAAGAAGAACAAGAGGCAGAGACATCATCTACGAGCAGCAGGAGGAAAAAGACAAAGGCATCCAGCAAGACACTGACCAAAAACGCACCCGATCATGCCAAGCGACGACGCATTCAGAGACAAATGGAACTGCTCAAAGATAACCACAATGACGACGAGGATCCAGACGAGATACCTGAATCATCAGACGAGGACGAGGAGGATGGAAATCAGTCATCAAGACAGGCACAGCGCAAGCTCAACGACGACGACGAAGACGAAGAGGAATCAGAAGAAGAAGAAACACACCAAAAAAAGAGCATGTTTGTCGAACAAGAAGGCTACGAGAGATACTTTCAGGACCTCCACGGCAGCTCAAAGACGTCCAACAACACGCTCTCCAAGCTGCAGGTGCTGGAACCACAAGAGTTTCATCACATCTTGCAAACAGCACCCCAGAAACACCGCAAAGAGATTGCCATTCTCTCAGAAATGCACAAACAGCACTTTCCACAGTGGTTTTTCGAGCTTCATTCTGGATTCAACCTTGTCTTTTACGGCTACGGCTCCAAACGCAACTTGCTGAACGAATTTGCGCAACTGGCATTGACAGATGGACCCTTGATTGTAGTTAATGGATTCTTCCCCTCTATTTCCATCAAAGATATCTTACTCAAAATCACAGCGGGCGCATTGGGCACCACAGGACCCACAGGCTCGATTCAAGACCACGTCCAGTTCATTTGCGACTACTTTGCCAGCCAAGACAGAGACTACGAGAGTTTGTACATTGTGGTGCACAACCTGGATGGACCCAACTTGAGAAACGAACGCACACAGACAGCACTCTCCATGCTAGCCAACGCCGACAACATTCACCTGGTGGCGTCCGTCGATCATCTCAGCGCAGGCTTATTATGGGACAATGTCAAGGCCACGCGGTTCAACTGGATTTGGCACGATGCAACCACATTTGACGATTATTTGGTAGAAACCAGCTTTGAAAACTCGTTGCTGGTGCGTACAGGCGAACTGGGCGGTGCGCGTGGAGCCAAGTTTGTGCTTGATTCACTGACAAGCAACGCACGTGGTGTATTCAAGATTCTGGCAGAACACCAGTTGATCGAGATGGGCATACAGAGTATGGAAGGACGCGGCAATGAAAGCGTTGGATTGACCTACAGCCAATACTATCAGAAATGTCGTGAGGGGTTCTTTGTGTCTAGTGATCTGGCTCTGAGAACAGAACTGACAGAGTTCAGGGACCACAAATTGATATCGACCAAGAAGAACCTGGATGGCACAGAGCTCTTCTTTATACCTTTGGATCAGTCTACACTAGTGAGCATTGTGGAAGAGTTGAATTAAGAAGAAGCCTCGTCGTTTGCAGATATTTTGTACATAATTTTAATAAAACCAAGCTTATTATATATAGCATATTTTTTTTTTTACACATCGTCTTCATCTCGAAGGCACTGAATATTGGATAATACTTGGTTCCACTGCTTTAACAGATTGGCTTTATCAGCATGCTCTGCTTCTTGGATCTTTGCGCTCAATTTCTTCATTGAATCGATCAACTTGTTGGTGGGGGATTTGTCATTGGCTGCATCTCGTTGCGCCCGAATTTGACCAACAAGATCCGTGGTTTCTTCAGTGAGGCTGTCATTCTGCTTTTTGATATCACTGACTTTGGCAATGTAATATATGAAGGTAGGGTTGTTCTTGCGACATCGCTGTTCATAGCTTGTGCACCACAACTGCTCTATTTCAGCAACAACAGCTGTGGAGAAAAAAGAGAGTGTTAATAAGTATAGATAATGGATGTCAAGTTTTATATTCACAAACCAGCAAAATGACTGATCCTGTGGTTGTTAAAAAGAAATAGCGGGTTAATACATGCTCATCAGTACTGCTAAGTTAAAAGAGATTCCCTACCAAACTCTCTTGCCACGCTGTTTGACTTCCTCTGCTTTGCTCGACATCAACGCACTATCAGACAGAAGCATCAATATAGCTTGCACTTCAACTTAAGTATATTACCTTACATGACTAGATTGATAAACAAGAGGACCGTCAAGAATGAAAATACAATAGCAAGCACCATCACCATGTAATCATCTCCTGCATCGCCGTCGTTGATAGGATCCCAGACACCCCAGATAAAGAACCACAACATGGAAAATGCCTTGAATGGATTATTAAAGTTGTTGTTGGCACTCGTGTCGTGGAATGCGGCTTCGTTTTCAGCCGAGAAGGATTCGCCTGAACTTGTGAGGTCGACTGTGCCTTCGTATTGCTCCTGAAAGAAGGAATCGTCTTTGTGAGACAGCAGAGCCATGAATGACTGTGTAAAGGCAAAGATCATAAGCAGCATGATGAACAAGACCTTGTAGACGGATTGGATGAGTTGGATGATGGTCTCCAATGTGATGCCCTATGTATGAGGTTAGTTTCTTTTTGTAGTGAATCATAACAGGAATATACTTGCAATGAACGCAAAGACTCTTAGTCTCAATATACCGTGCAGCCAAAGTACAATGGTACAAATACTTCCTAGTTCATCCTGCGTGTATACTTTGGTTAGCATCCATCATCCACTTGGCATAACAAATATGTCACTTACAATGCCAGGTTGAAAAGTAGCTATCTGCCAGAAATTAACCACTGGAAGCACAAATGCCAAAATGTCGAGTATGTTGTATGGCGAGATCAAGTAGGCGAATTTGCTGTGGCATTTGATAAACTGATGTGCTTCTTGAATCAGCAAGATACCTCCAGATAGAAACATGAGAATAATGCAAGCGAGATGGCCCTTGTTGTTTGTGATGGCTGTTCCTAGAGCATAGCCAAACACCTCTCTTGGGTACAGCACGCCAACCGAGTAGGCTATATAGTAAGTAAGATGAATAAAGTAGACCAGAAAGAACCGCCTGCGAACAAAGCTCTCCCATTTGTACTGAAGCAAGACCTCAAAGACGGTGTCTCCCTGATGGAAAATATCACTTTCATGCTGGTTTGTAGCGTTTCGGATAAAAGCGCTTGTCGTCTTGTATGGGATGACTGACACTTCCTTCTTGTTTGGCTTGTATAAAATAAAAAGCGCTTGAGCTGCTTTGATGACGAATCGCTCAAATCTAACAAAGATCAATCTCTCCAGACCGCTAGCGTCGTCTGAATCATCATAGTCTTCATGTCGGTCTTCCGGGAAATCGCTGTACGAGTTGAAATGGTGAAGAGGCACAACGCACAGCTTGATCAGACTTCGATTCACCGCGCCGCCGTTCAGTGTAAAGAACTTGATCACTCGCCCAATCCATCCAGTCTTTCTTTTTTCATGCCACCATTGCACAATCCTGCTCTGGACACCGTACGTTATGTAAAGGGACCACCAGTAAAAGATCAATGATAGCCAGTGACCCAGGAACCAATGGTTGGTGTATTTGGTAATTTGCTCCCTGGTAGAGTGCGTTTCCAGGTCTCGGAAATCAGGCTCCATGATTTTGTGAAGCGTCGACATGTTCATTTCGTCATTTGCCTCTGACGAAAGCACCGTCAAGATGTTTTGACTGATCTGCAGGTAGGATAGCTTTTGACAGCTTTTCAGTAGCAGATCACCATTACCACGCTCTTGCAGGAAAAGAATAGCATCTGTTAATGCAGAGAAGCTGCCTGTGCCCAGCTTTTTGGAGTGCAACAATACTCGGTTGAACAGCAATTTGAAGAGATCATCTTGCAACAGATCTATCAGCACAATCAGTGCGTTTTCGTTCTTGCGGGGCTCGTCCTTTTTAATTCTGACATAGCTAAACAGGTTGATCTGGAGCTCGTCTGTCTTGATAATGTCGAATATGATGCTTCTTCCGTCTGGAAAGGTGTCGAGCATGGAAGCTAGCATGGCCAGTGTGTTGCTTCCCGAGATGGTGGTAAAGTATTTCGATTTGGTCCGCTTCATGATACGGATTGACCGATTCACGATTGCCAGTGTCTTGCTGAACATGGTGTCAATGATTGCCATCTATCCAATGCCACGTTAAATAAAGCACATTGTCTCACCTCATGATAAAACATACCTCTGAACTATCGCTTTCGATTTCATTACTTTGCTTGTAGCTCCATAGATGATGCAATGCCTGGCAAGCGCTTTCAAAGTAGTGATGTTCGTGTCTGAAATCGTGTTTGACATCCGTTGGAGCAGGGTCCTTTAGATACTTCAGAGGCAGGTAAATCTCGTCTGCATGAATGGGAAGCTTCATGTTGTCTTTGCTGCGAGTAATAACCACCACTCTTCCTTCTGAGTCATTCGCCACTCTTCCTTCCAAGTCATTCTTCATGAACAGAATACTCTTGTCAATGGACTTCTGCATAGCTGCTCGGTTGATGGTAGCTGTTTCTGTACTCTGATATGATGTTGTTGATTCGGCATATACGTAGCTCTCATCATCTTCTACGTAGGCGTCAAGAGCACTCGACTTGCGGATCCAGTTTTCGTTGAAAGCATCGTTAAACCCATAAGACGGTGTCTTGAATGCTCGGATATAGACCAATTCGTCATTGTCAATGTTGCGTGATGTGTCAGTCTTGCTACGTTTCCAGAGCTGCACCGTCTGTGAGCCAAATCGCAGTATGTATTTGAAATCACCCACTGTCTGTTCAAGATACACTGGCATGCGTTTCACGTCCTTCACGAAGGGCGCCTGGGAAGGTATTCTCCAGTTTTTGTTGGATAGACCAGTGTTGTCAACGTCTCCCTCCAGTTTATATTTGTCCTTGTAAATGTATATAGGCTGCTCCCTGAGTTGGCATGCACGGGTCCTGTCCAGCGTTGCATACACGGCAATGAATTTCGGCTGATCAGCCATCGTGTCTACAGGATTTTCATGGACAAAAGGCATCATGCATTTGACGTTGCCGCGAGGCATATCTTCTTCCCACTTCACCGTGATGTATTTAATCGTCTGATAGATGGACTTTTCAGCAGAGATATCCCACACCTCGAATATGATAATAGCATCGCTTCCGTCATTCAGGTTTTCTTTTAGCTTATCGATGGAGATCACCACAAGATATTGGCCCTTGCTGCAAAAATGTGCATGATTGATACGGTAATCGCTGCTTTTCCCTTGATTCACTATATTGTTCTTGATATCTTCTTTTAGCTTAGATTCTAGGCGACTGATGACGATGCCACTTTTGACAGTATAGACCCTGATGGAGTTGTTTTGCTTGACAGACGTAGAAAAGTACTTGTATTTTTCAGAAAAGGCCAAAATCTCTTCGGTGTCTTCGGAATGAAAGGATGTCAACCGAACGCCATCTTCAATCAGCGACCAAGCTCGAGATATGTTTGCATAGGGTGTAGTGATAACATTGTGCCGAATCAGCTTGGATACCTTGATAATGTTCTTTGCTGCAGAAAAGCCTCCCTCGATGAGGGATGCACAGTGCTCGAAATTAGCCCACGGTGTGTTTCTCACTGGCTCCGATCCTTCAAGATTTTCACGGACGTGCAAGTTCGTCTTGGTAGATGCCAAGGGACGCAAATCAAACCAATGTATCTTTTTGTACTTCTTGTCGCAATCGTAGACCTCCAAGATGCTTTCATTGATAAGTGCCAGATTGTCATTCTTCAAGAACACAGCTCGTCCATTGAATTCAAGCGCCTGTTCCATCTCAAAACCGCCTTTCTTTCTTTTAAAGATGAGGCACTTTCGATTTTGGCTCGCCCGGTTATCCGCGTCGGAGGAGTCCTTGTCCATGCTGAGAAACGATACGGCAACTCGAGGACCATCTGAAGAAACACTTAAAAAGTAGCAATAGTGGCTATCAGGTTTGAACCATTTGGCAATATTCTCCTCGACAACACTTGCTGGTGATGACTCCTCTGCTACGCCTTCATCCACTGTTGCTCCTACAGGCGCCACTAATGGCTCGATCTTCAAAGCCTGATCCTTGGTGATGTAGGCCACCCATTGTTTGTCCGCGGATACGTCTATCACTAGTGCTGGATCTAATGCTTTTGTGCGCTCCAGGACGGTATTTCTAGTGTCCATTTGGTGAGCAGAGTGTGGCAGTGTCCTATTCTCGCTTTTTGTGAGTGAGCGAGTATCAGACATTGTACTTTGATTGAGAAAAATGGATGAAAAAGGAACGGAAACAGAGTACAGTGTCTTGTTGATTTCATGTAATACCAATCAATGGCTTAGTCGATAGTGTATAGCAAAGGGGGTAACACACACATGTATAAAGTGGTAGTACCACGGAAGGGGGTGGGTTGGCTTTTCTTGAATGGCGTACAGACCTTTTGAAAGGCTAAATTTAAGCTATATGGTAAGCATCTTGTATAGAGTAACATGTGCGTATTGTGTTTTGCCCAGCCACTGTAAACGACTGTGCCAGCTCAGCAGATCAAGGACGGTTTGCGCATATACATATAACTCTAACGCATGTCTTGCTGATTTTGTAAGAGATGACATTTGAGAGGACACAATGTTACCACGATTCTAACGTGATCAGTGTTCTCTTTCCGGATCCAAAGACAAAGAACTCGGGAAGGACAGAACCATTACGCCCGCATAGATTTTACTGATGGTATTGCATTTACGACATTATCCATCTATTCTATCGTTTGCCATACTGCATATATAAGTCTAGCATTCACCAGCATCTTCTGTATCCTCATCCACACTCTCGATCCAACGTTTATCCTCATATCCATCGCCTGGGTTTTTTTCAGCGCAATCATTAATCTTGTTCAAATTTTGCAATTCCCATTATGTTCATCATGGCATTGTGAATCAGATCCATCGTCATCCTCATAAGCACCATCTTTAATACTATTGTCCTCTTTCGAATAATGCCGATGATCGTCATGTCTACATTCAGGGGTTTCTACATTTGACGATAGCCTTGGTTGCACTTGTATTTTATTGTATTTGTGTGGTGATGTTGATGAGTTTAGCTAAAAGTACATACGAAGAGGGTGGTTAATTGCAGATTCGTCATATATTGTTCATTTAAAAGCTTGATAAACTGTCGCTATTTTCACTACCATACTATCAGAAGTAGCGACAATGACACTATTACTCCAGATATTGTCTTCGATGCTGCTGCTGTCATTTTGACAATCTACATTGGGGGTTGCTCGATCAACTTTAAATGTGTTGGTGCTTTTGAGAACACCGTACTCCATATGGTATGTCCATAATATAACTGAATACCAAACACATAGCCTATCGCAAACAGTGGATTGTTGGTTAAGCACTTGTTGGCTGATCATCAGCTTAAATTGAACACGCTTTTAAACAACGTTTTGTTCTTCCACATCTTTTCTCGTGTTTCTAGACAGGGCATCAACGAAAGGTCTAATCATTGAGATATTTAATAGGTTGGTAGTAGTCGCTGATAAAGCAGCCTCATCAAAACAAAAGCACTTTAATCGTCAACAAGACAGTCCAATATGACTTGTAAACGGACAAAGCTGGCAGCAGGGTCTATACCTTGGAATTATCGCTCGCTCCTTTCTCTTACGGGGCTTTGTTTTCTCTTTTGTTTTCTCTTTGGATTTCGAATTTTGGATAGAGAATTGAGACTAGCATGTTCCTATAGCAGTTTTTTGCGCTGATGAAGGCTGTGCAATTGGATTTTTGATAGGATGCGTTGTTGTAGAGAAAAGTGAGATTTGAGAATTTGAAGATTTTGAGGCGATGCTACAAGTA
>JAXQGS010000616.1:0-16459 GCA_037040325.1 Mucor sp. M7501 | reverse complement strand
CAATGTAGTAGAGGGACCAGCGGCAGTAGCAGACAGAGACACGCCGGTGTAGAGAGGTGTACCAGAAGCAGGAGGAGACATGGATGTACCAGCAGCAGCAAGGTTCTGGTCATGCTCTTTTGGTGCTGTAAGAGGAAAGATGGCTGCAATCTTGGCTGCATAGCGAGCTTCTTTCCTGGCTTCTCTCGCTGCCATCGTAGAGGAATGTGGGTGATCATCACAAGTGGCATCAACTGAATTGCTAGAGGACTGACCACTTGAAGTAGCAGAAGAGGCAGCATTGCCAGTAACATAAGCAGCAGCTTGAGTTACGTTGGACACCCCTTTGTCAACACTAGCAGCAGCAGTGGTAGTAGTAGAAGGAGGTTCAGGTGTACCAGCAGCCAAAAGCCCAACAGATTCAAACCCATCTTGTTGGTTGCTTTCAGACACACGAGAGGTGGCACCAAAGCCTAGTGGATCATTTGCAAAAGAAGCACCCGCTGAATGTTCAGATGATTCAGCATTATCCTTGTTGTTTATCGAAGAA
This sequence comes from Mucor sp. M7501, assembly GCA_037040325.1. NCBI lineage: Eukaryota > Fungi > Mucoromycota > Mucoromycetes > Mucorales > Mucoraceae > Mucor > Mucor sp. M7501. The sequence continues at coordinate 15,930 of JAXQGS010000616.1, read as the reverse complement.
GCACCTGAAGATGGCTGAGCAGTACCAGGAGCAGTAGCAAAGAAGTTTTCTTCGAGATTTAAGGGCTGAGCAACATCAAGAGCAGTAGTAAAGAAGTCTTCGTCTGATAGATTGAGAGCAAGTTCAGCTTCTAACAATGCCTGATTTGTAGGGGCAGAGGGCTGATTGACCATCAACGAAACCGGTAAGGCAGATATCTGTGGGTTAGCAGAACCAGGTTCCACAGGTGCAGTAGAGCTAGGAGCAACCAAAGAAATATCACTACTGCTAGAAGCAGTGCTACTGTTACGGCTTGGAGAGGCATCAGCGACTGTAGGCGTACCAGATGGACCTCTCAGGTGTTTAAACGACGATGTAAAGGTAGGTGCACGCTTGGATTGCAATGTAGTCTTGGAGGTAGTAGGAGATCGCAATGAGCCAGGAGAATAAGCAAGCTGAGGTTTTGGAGAAAGAGATGACTTTGGAGAATCCCTTTTCTTGTTTGTGTCGGCTGAAGGAGAAGGTAGGTCTGATACTGTTGAAGGGTCAGGTGTGTAGCTAGTAGGTTGGCTTTGTGGTGCTGATGAGGAATTAGTGGGAGAGTCATCTGGCCCAGTTTTGAATCGCGAGAATGAGAGCTTCACCGTGGTAGGGGCAGCCTTGGGTCGCGTCTTTCGACGAGGCATAAAAGGCGCATTTGCAACAGCTTCAGTCAATGATGAGCCAATCTTGGAAGGCGATAAAGAGGGTCCAGGTGGACGAGGAGCAGCATCGACGTTGGTGTTTGGTGGTAGGGTTGGATTGTTTGATTTCTGGGATGATTCACCTCTTTGAGCCTTTGCAGGAGCAGCATCACCTGGGAGAGGCTTTTTCTTGGAAGCTTGCTTGGGTGGTTGTTGCGTGTGGCGAGGAGCCTCATTGCGAGAAGCACGGGGCTTGACATTAGTAGCAGATGTCTGTTTCTTGCTACTAGCAGCAGTGTTGGATTGGGGTAAATCACCAGAAGCTATCTGTTTCAAAAAAGCCTCCATTTGGTCAGCCAAATCATTGACGGATTGCTTTTTGGCAGCAAAGCGAGCAAGCTCATCAGTATGTGAGAATGGCCTGCGAGCAAATTTGGGATGCTCTGGAGGTGTGATATGGCCATCAAAGGGAGGGTCGTCTTTCATCTTTGGCTCTTGTGCATGAGAACGACTACTAGTGACCTCAGGAGTTTTGAGCGGGTTTGGTACAGCAGCAGATGACTTGTGAGAGCCAGTAGTAGGCTCGGATGACACCGCGGTGGGAACAGGTTTAGTAGAGGTCGTTGGTACAGCAGCAGGCTTCGATGGACCAGCAGAAACAGCTGGGCCAGACGAACTGGGTATATCAGAAGAAGGCAAGTCGACAGTGGGATTTGGCTTGTTGCTTTTAGCAAATTCAGGAAATCTTTCAGAGACGGAGCCGGTAGGTGGAACAAAGGACATTTCCGAAAAGTCAGAGTTGAGTAAAGAGCTAGATACTAGAGGACGAGCAACCCTTTGACTCGGCATGAGTGGGTCTTGATCAGCAGCATTATCAGGGTTACCAGCAGCAGCAAGACCTTGAGCCAAAGAGTTGCTTTGGTTACCAGGGGCTGCAGGGAACTGGAATCCGCCATTTTCACCACCGTCGTCTCCACTACTACTTTCACTTGGATGATATGCAAAGGCAAATGGATCAAGTTCTCCAGGCAGGGAATCAGACCAGAATCTTTGCGAATGGGACGTTTCAGCAGACCTTTGGCCCTCAGGTTTTTTGGCTTTGGTCTCTTCTGCAAGAAACTCTTCTGCCGTCAAATTGTGTGCCGCGGCATTTGTGTAGTCCAAATAGATGGATCCGATGGAGCTATCCGCAGAGGAACGTCTAGATGTTGCAGTAGGCTCACTGGGCTCTGTTGTGCTTTCGTGGATATAGACATTGTTGCCGACTCTGGTGGATTCACCGTCAAACAGATAGTGTTCAATGGAGCGGTAACAGGATACTGTGCAATCATGCAGAAATGGGTACATGACAAAGAAAGCAAGAGGCATGTAAATACAGAGACGATCCGTGCTGGCGTGTGCCGAAAAGTCGCTGAGGTTGCCTTTGACCAGCATGCTTTCAATGAGGAGCTCGTTAACCAGAGGGCTTTTTGCGAAATACTTTGTGGTTGAGTTTCTCGTGTACAAATGAGACATTCCTGCTATCAATTGTGCGCTTGGCTTTCCAGCAATCAATAGATCAGTAGCTTGACACACAGTTACTGTATAAGAGCCTTATGTATGAGTGATGTTTCAGAACATGCACTGATGAGCTTCCTTACCGTTCACATTGTTGAATTGGTAGTACAATGTTTCGAGATAATGCAAATAGGACAAACCAGGTATCTCTTTGACAGTGAGAGCTTTGATTTGGCACCTCTCATCAACTGGACGAGGAACGTTAATACCATGAACGTGTTGAATGAGATGTGTACTAGTATCTTACAGAGTCGCTTCAGATAAAGCAATACCTTTATGCTGGCATCGCGAGGCTCTAAAATGTAGTGCAATATAGTAACGCAAAGGATAAAGAGGATAATGTGTTGAGATGTAATCATGGTGCAAAAGAAAAAAAAAAAAAGCGAAAAGAAAAGGGCTCTGTAGGAGCACTTGAAAATGCTCCTTTTATAAGGATTTTGAGCGCTGTTCATGGCAAGACTCATTGTCTCGATATGCTTTGCAATAATAAAGCGTGCATGAAACCTGATTACAGCTTGTGCCAAAAACAAGATTTGTGTATAAATATTGTGAAATAAACTAGTTACCTTCAAGTGGAAGATGAACCCCCCCACCCTATTGAAGTGTGAAAACTATAGCATTATAGCTGTGCTAATCATTTGCAAGATGACATTGGCCGCCGTCAATTGTATCAACAGTTTTTTTCAAGGTCTTGACAACACTATTCACGCATAGCATGTCTCTTGTACAAATGTTGCCAATGAGCTGATAAATAGGACCCACCAAACTCAAGTTCTGTGCAGTCAGTGTGCGATGCACTGCTTGTGAAGAACCCGCATCACAACAAACGGAGCATCATCATAGTCATCGCCAAGCATAATGACGACGAGCTAATTGGAATATATACTCAAAAGTCAGATTTCAAAATACAACAGCATGCGGGTAGAACCCACATGGCGACATCGGCAGAGATTAAGCGTATAGAAAGCAATTAGACGTCTATAGTGTCATTTACTATACAAAAGATGGGTGCTAGAGCCAAAAAACTACAGCAGCAGCAGCAGCGCAGCCTGAGCTGGGATTGAATTTTAGAGCTGCTGCTGCCACTGGTCTTCCAGATGACGGATCTGGACATCCGAAACCCTTTCAGGCACAATTACACAAGATTCTTCTACTCGAACAGCAGGTATTTCTTTAAACTCTTGCATGTAAAATTGAACGAGGAATTCAATGGTGTTAATTTCAAAGTGATTCCTTTAGTCTGTGGGGAGTAACTGTCAGAAAATGCAAAACACGTTTTCGGATAAAATGTCTACAAACACTATAATAAAATGATCTGGAGACACTTTTACACGCTCCTTTGCTTCTCTGCGGTTCGTTTGAGCTTAGGAACACCTTAATAGAAAACTTCATTTTCGAGGTGAAAACGTCCATCATTCAAAATCATCGATTTTTCCCTTGCTAGTACAAGGCAAAATTTTCTAAAAATTGATGATCAACTCGATCCCCAAAAAATTGCTGAAAAGTGATCCCTAACCTAATGTCAGCTCGTAGAACACGATTACACCTGTTTTGAGGCCGAGATTGCGCTTTGTGGGCGAGATACAAGCGATTTAAACACTTAATTTTACAGTGGTGAATACATTTGAGGGCTACTTACTGAACATTGCGCATATTAACATCTGGTTTGAAGGTCTGTAGTTTATCATCTAGCGAAACAGTACATTATGCGGATAAAAGAAACACGCAGGAAGCTTGGATCGGGTATAACGTTGCCTCAATTTCAGGCGTGTTGTGCAAATGATCTAGCTATGCTTGCTCCTTGAAGGCACATACCAGCAGAGGTGAGAGATTTGCTGATCAGATACGATGCAATTGCAATGGAGTTTAAGAAGAATACTACGGCTTACAGTTCAGCATTGAGCTTCACCTCAATGAACGCTGAACCGGACAGAGGATGTGTCAATGAGGAACATGGTGTAAACGCATTCCACATCCATAGTAGTGTTCATCACCTACTTATAGCCCTGAGTTAATCTCTGATCTCAACAACATCATTCGGCAACCAAAGTCTGCTCAAATCTACATCTTTGACTGAGCCAATGAGTTGCAACATCGGATGAATGTCGCTGTCAATCCTGATGTGCGTCCTGAAACTACTATTATGCGACTGTTACAAAATGTGATGCATAGAATGAACTCCTTTGTATAAATTAATTCAAGATGATAAACACTCATTGATCCCACTACTGGCCCGTCCAATGACACAGAACTGATAGCAAACCCCTCTGGTACCAATACCATCAAGGCAACCATTTCTAATGCTAAAATCAAACTCTTGTCACACTATCTTTTGTGGATAAAAGCTTAAAAGTGTCGCGTTTTAAAAGATGCCTTTGTTTGTCTTTCTTTTGCGTTTCTCATACTATTTTTACAAGATGAAATTGAGGAGTAGAGCTAGACGTGTTTCTAACATCATCAAAAGGGAGGAATGTTCACCTGAAATACAACTGTTTAGTAAACCTCGCGTCTTGTTGCCCGATGCTACACTCAATGTCAAACCAGACGCTGAAAGTTGTACTCTGATGAAGCAGGACGAACCTTCCTCCCCTTCAGCGCTCATCAGCAGCAACATGCAAGTGGAGCCAAGCGAAGAGATGGGGATGGCAATAAAGGAGGAAGAAACATCAAAAACCAAAACTGCGTTAGGTAAGTATATCAACACACGCCAAGGCGAATAAACCAACGAACCGCAAACAACCAGGACTTTACACGAACGACAAGGAATATACCTATCGGTGTCGCGTATGTTTTCAAGTCAAGGACAGTTTCCAATCAATGCAAGAGCACCGTAGAGCCGCGCACAGCATCAAAGCAAGAACGTCGTCTATCAAGCACTTGCATTTAGAACCAAACATCCATGATCCAAATCACTTTTGTCAGAGCTGCGAAAAGACATTCTCAACCAAAGCAAAGTATCGCGACCATCTACGAGATTGTCACCATATCATCCTGAAGCTTAAAGCCAACAAAAATGTGATTCCTGATCCTGAAGATCCAGACTTTTACTGCTGTTCATGCCAGCATACGTACAGAGAATGGGATAATTACAGAAAGCACCTCATTACAGTCCATGGCATGGAAGTGCGACCACGACGTCCTCAGAAGAACCCTGCTATTCTCCCCGACTGGAACGATCCCAATTTTCACTGCGCGTCATGCAACACCGATTACTTGTCAAAAGGACAATACACTAGTCATTGTAAAAGTGTCCACAAGATGAAACCTCCAACGGAAACTGAAAAGCCAGTCGAGTTACCTGATCTGCATAATCCAAGCTTTTCTTGCAAAGTATGCAAAAAAGACTATGAAAGCGAACGTTCTTTTAGATCGCACTGCTACTATGTGCATCACATGAGACCCACTGTTGACGCTGGTAGTCGAAGCTGCACAGATGGCTGCATCTCGTGTCGTGCCTGCAACCTCTTTTTTCTGGCCTGGCCTAATTACGAAAGACATTTATTTGTCGTTCACACACTAGACAAGATTGACGAAGAATCCAAGCAGCAAGTAAACGATCTAAAGCCAGACAGCAACGACCCCAACAACCACTGCCGTGCCTGCAACAAAACGTTTGCGAGTCTAAAGTCATTTGAAATGCACCTAATGAGAACCCATTTTCTGGATCTACGAGCTCGGAAAGCAGGAAGAGTGAAGCCAGATGTGAAGGACCCCAACCATCGCTGCCGTGCCTGTAAGAAGACCTACCGTACCAAGGAAGCTTACCATAGACACCTCCTTAATGCGCATTACATCAATCCAATTTCGAAAAAAAAGCGTAAGCCCAATCGTTTGCCTGATCCGAATCTCTTGCCTGATCCACTTGACCCCAACTGGTACTGCCGTGTGTGCAAGAAGCACAGCCAATCGTTAGGTAAACATCGTGCGCACTGTAAATCTATTCATCTCATGGCGCTGCCCCCCATCAGAGGCCCAAGGTTGGTAAATCCAGATGCAGAGATCAACATTGACAAATCCAACAAGTATTGCGCCAAATGCGAAAAGACATTCAACAACAGAAACAAGTTTGTTAAACACTTGAATTACAAGCACAAACTATTCTTGCCAAGAGTGGCGCCTCCAAACCCTGATGCTCCTGTCGATATAAATGATCCCAACTTTTATTGCGCAAAATGTGAAAGGCACATGGCAAACAGACATAGTCTCATTGTTCATTTGAAGAGTGTTCACAAGCTGCTGCCACCAAAAAGAAGAACGAAGCCAGTGGTGAATCTTGAAGCCACCATCGACATCAACGACCCCACATTTTACTGTGCACAATGCGAAAAGCGTCTGGGGAATAGATATAGCTTTAGGAGCCATCTCAAACACATTCACAACTTGAAGCTACCACCAAGATCAATAGTCAACCGTGATGCTACCATTGACCCGAATGATCCCAACTGTTATTGTGCACAATGTGAAAAGAAATTTGCAACCAAGTGGGGATACAAGACGCATTTGAAACGCACTCACAAATGGGTCTTTCCCAAGCCAACAGTAAACCACGCCGCCATCATTGATGTAAACGAACCCACTTACTATTGTGCGCGATGCGAAAAGCACTTGTGTAATAGATACGCTTTCAGACAGCATATCAACCGTGTTCACCAGCTCCCGGTGCCAAACTGATAACAAGAAAAAAGTATCTACAGTCTTACTAGTAAAGTTATTAATAATGCTTGCAATAAAAAAAGTTCCCAGCGAAACCAAAGGAAGTTAGTTAGGCTGTAGTAGTACGCTTTGGTTCGCAGTTCTCTTTTTGTCAATTTCAGTGCACATATAGTACTTCAAAAGTCTGCTGTTTCTATGATAAATGATAATCTTTCCTTGTGCCAAGTTGACGCTTGAAGGATAGAAAGAAAAATAGTATAATTATTCGAAGTGTTGTGTATCGGGTTGTATGTGATCTAAATTAAAGAGATTGATGGCAAGTTAGCAGCCCCCCTCAAAGCTACAAGTAGCCACATAGTTGGCATAAATAGACAGATCCTTCTAGAACATAATGACATACCATTATTGTAGCTCGAAAAATGACGCGAAACGTACACACATGCCTTTTTACATTGACGTGTTTTGAATCAGTTTTCTTTGTTCAAAAGGGCTGAAAAAGGAGGGTCTCTTCACGCCTCTTTTACTTTGTACATCTCTATTTATTTAATATCATTTAAAAAAGAAAAAAATATATACACCAGAACGCCATAGCTAGAACACGCTACTTGGCGTCGCCTATACTACGTTCTATATGTTAAAGAATTTAGTGTGCCTCAGCTTTTTGGACTTTTGCGCATCTTTCACGCATATATGTAAAGACAAGGAGGATGGCACGCGTCTGCTGGTCAATGCCCTGGGCATCATCAAGTGCTCAAAAACCAAAACGTCCACGCAAAGAGATAAAGCTGCTGCTCTCTTGAACAACATTGACGTAAGTACAAATGCAAAATACGATTCAAGTTTTCACTAATGGATTGAAAATCCAGGCAATCGTTGATGATGGTCGAGTGATCAGCCTATTCAGCATCAAGAGAATGAAGCTGGCTGCGGCTGAGAAGGTTACAGACAGAGGAGTACATCTACACCCAAGGCGTTGGCAGTGATTTGTTTCGTCAAGCAGAAAACTCCTCAACAAAGAATGTTTTATCATTTAAAGAAGGCATCAGTGGTACTGATCCGCAATGCTGAAGGCTCCGCAACGAGGAGCGCTTTATTAGTAGAAGAAAAGGAAACCTAGATAACTGTAGCTTGCTTTACTCTACGGTACTCTGGTAAACGTTCCAATTTAGGGTATGCAAATTCTCCCCGTATAAAAAATGCCATTGTTGATCACCTCCCAGTATCAGATGTTCAGCTAGTGAATTTTACCCTGGAGACGGTACTGATAGCAGTGACGCTACTCAAGAAAGTCCCCTCGCAGATATCGCCAGCAGCATCAAGATGGATTACTTGTTGTCAGCAAGCACCAGTGATACCATTCACATCAGCACTGTGACCAACAGATAGATTTTGGAAAGCGGCTGCGACTTTTCTGTCCTGTACCTGAAAAAGCGAAATCGCCTTGTAGAAAGCTTATTCAACAACAAGGCGCAATTAAGTCTAGAAGAAGAGCTAGCCGTCAATGGGATCGTTTTGTTGGATGATGACCTGCAATCTGACATGGTTGATGAGGACGTATACGACGAAGCCTGCCAATACATGAATGATATCTACCGCCAATTTGAAGAAGAAGAGGAAACGTACGACAAGTGCGTGATGGAGTCCTCAAAGGTATAGTAGGGGGCTCTACAAATAGGGTGTGGTTTGACGCATTTACTTGTCTTCTAGGCAATGGCAAAAGGCAGACATCTTGAGGCAGAGAGAGCAATCAACGATGAGAGCGTGCCCGGCCATGTCAAGGCCATACTGTATTCCTTGTAAGTATCAAATGCAATTGGTGTCGTGATTCCAGCTGACATGCAACTTTATAGGAAACGAACTTACGGAAAAGGCTACAATTCAGAGGTATTGAATGAAAGCACAGGAGTGAAGGATGGGATTCTGCCTTTCATGGACAATTTATTTCCCAACTGCAAGAAATACACGACGTATGGAGCGGACAAGGAGATTGAACATTCAAGGAAGAGACTCATTGAGATGGATCCCTCTTTGCAAGACCATGTACGCAAGGCTGATTTCTCTGTTGTGAGCAACAAATCGGGTCACTTGATATTAGCCGTTGAATCCAAATCAGAGCGCTCAAGAGGCAAAGCAAAGGGAGATCTAGCAAAAATGGCCCGATATATGAAAGACACTCTCGATAGCATTCAAGACCATGGATTCCAGCAAGTCTCAATAGCCGGGTTGATAACAAGTGGTGCCTGCTGCTCTGTTTACATCATGTCGCATCAACATGATTATCTATATACAATGTATAGACAAGGTCAATTCTATATGCCGCTCAATCATCATGATATGTTTCGCATTGGTTCCATATTTTCCATACTGCAGCACCTGAAGAACATCTTGCTGCCCACTATACAGAAGTTATCATTGCTCAAGGATGGAAATGGATCAAATGATTTGGTAGCATTGAAGCATCTGAACACCTACCACACCCCCACCAAGACCCAAGACGGAAGAACCAAGAAAGTGGATTTGACGAGTCGCCAAATTCAGCTTGCAGCAAGAAAATTGCAGTTTGAGTAGCACCATTCTCTAGTACATACCAATAAGTCATACCATTCCCTAGTAGAACATATCCAGCACTAGTATCCAATGCTTGTGCTCTTTTCGTATACAAAAATAGCCCTAAAGTACCATTACAAGCAGTGTATAGGTGGTCTAACGCATCTAATTGGCCTCTAGTCTATGGCAAAAGGCAGACATCTTGAAGCAGAAGGCATAATCAATGATACCAGGGCGCCTGGTCATGTCAAGGCAACATTGTGATCACACATAGTATATCATAAAAAAGTATCATATCATCTAATTCCAATGGATTACTGATGGTGATATCTTTATCAGAAATAACATGTTTGAATACACTTCTTGAAAATTTCTGTATCGAGATGAAATCAATGTTTAGCACTCTTCTCTCCTTACACAGCACCTCCAAAATAAAGCACACATCTTGAACATATTGATAAAATAGAAAGTGTTTGAGTGCGAATGATCTCATTGTGATGCTTAATTTACTATACAAGGCATCAAGATGGAAGATGATGCATTAAACACAAAGTGCCCGAGATGAATGATATTGATAAACTAGTAGCTGCAATCAAAGCAGCCCTAGTATACCATGACTAAAGGGCACTCGCTTCATGCTTTTAAAGGTGCTGAGATGTAAGAGGCAATGACGAGAGATAAGATAACGGCAGATTCTTCAACCGCGACATGTCAATCCCAATATGATTGGGAAATTAATTCAAATCACTCTCTTTTGGCAGGTTAATGAAAAAAAAAAAAAGTTTTTTCTCTTTCTATACTCCAACACTCTCTTTCATCATGACAACAGCACATACCCACCAAAGCAGCTTTCTAAAGGTATTCCAAGACGCCGATGAACACATACAAGATGAGAGCGTCGAGGATCCCTTTCCTGCCTATCTGGACGGCATTGATACGACATTAGCGCCCTTTTGCCCAACATCGGCCAACCGTGTACTGAAAGCGTTAAGGATGGCTCAAGTGGGACCAAGCGACATTGTGGTGGATCTGGGATCTGGAGACGGAAGATTCGTCACAGCCGCAGTAGCAGAATTCAACGCATCTCGTGCAGTTGGCATCGAGTCTGACAGCGATCTCGTGGAGACATCCAAAAAACTCGCAAATCAAGTTTTAGCCAGCAGCAGCAGCAATACTACAGCCACTCAATTCATACTAGGTGATCTGCTGGATCTGCCCAAGCTGGTTCATGACACGGACTGGACAGTGATGATCGTGTTTCTTTTGCCCGATCATACGGATAAATTTGCAGATTTGTTACTGCACCATTACAGAAAGGGAGCCCGTATTATCAGTCTAGTTTTCAATCTGAACGAAATACCAGAATTGAACCTGATAGCGTCCGATGTGCCAGAGGGGATTTTCGTCTATGGTTCTCCAGCCGCTGTATAAAACCGCCATCATCACAACACTTATTTATAGACTAAAAGGCACTGGCAATCACACTTGCAATAAACTGTACATGTTTCTCGTGGTGATCATCCCATTTAAGGCCATGTTCTCTTTTGGTAAAAAAGAAAAAACCTTAAATGCACACTTTCTCAACTGTTTGTATATTTTGCTTTTCTTTCTCTTCTCTCTTTCTCTCTTTCTCGCTTTATTTTTTCACACACAAACTCACCGAATGACTCGCAGAAAGTCAGTACAAGAGCTTGTAAAGCCCCTTCGAAAACTATCGCTGCTGCCCTCAGCCAACAACAACCACAACCACAACAACCACAGCTTCCAGCCAGATCTCGAGTTTGTGCCCGAGCAGATGGATCTGTCATCGCCGCCACACGAGCACGAACAGACCGACATCATCAGCCTGCTTCCGAGGGAAGTGATTCTCAAGATATTTTCATTGTTGTCTTTTCAGGACCTCATTACAGTGCAATTGGTAATGTGCTATACAATATACGAAAAAGATATTAATAGGAAAACACAATACTAAATAAGTAATTGTGACACACTCAATTGCATGATAATCTCAACAGACTTGTCGTCTTTGGAAAAGACTGACTCAGGACACGTCCATCTGGCGAAGCAGACTCTCGCAGCTCAACTCGAGGTTTGTCGACATTTATGCGCATCAGCCAGCCAAGTCGGTAGAGGCGTCCGCCATGCCGCTCAAGACGAGATACTGCCAAGCAATCACATTCGCCAATTGGAGGATGGGAACAGTGCAGAATGCAACCAAGCTGGACGACAACGACGGCCATCGACTCTTGTCTGTCAAACTGCGAGACGGGCTCTTGATCACACTGGCAGAGGTGGGTTGCAAAGGGAGCCGACGACCGTGTATTTAATAGCTGGTTTTAATGGAAATATTAACACTAGGACAACATGGTGAGGTTATACCAGTACACTACCGAAGCAGGCTTCACGCATAAGGCGACATGGTCATTTGGTGATCCGACCCAGCAACCCAGCAACATGGTAGAATGCATTGATATTTTGCCTGATATCAACATCTTGGTGGTGGCACAACGCGGATCGTAAGTTTGGGTATTCAAAAATAGCCTCTTTTTTTTATATTAAAAAAAAAAAGTAACACGGTATATATAGCAAATGCATGTTTTACGACATTACAAAGGGGCCAAAGCACGATCCAATTCAAGTGTTGAAGGGCGGCAGTCATCCTTGGTTTGTGCCTGATTCCATCTCGGTGAATCAGGACTATTTTGCCGTGTCAGGTCGAAAACCGTCAGCCGTGTTTGTGTGGAATTGGAGAAAAGGAGTGCGATTGTCCAACAGGGTATGTCATTGTTATTGATAGAGAATAGGGGGGTTTATGACTTAATATATGTTCATGATAGGCGTTTGATAACCAACCCCACAATGTCTTCTTGTCAGGGGACAACTTGATCACGGTGAGCGTGGATGGATTACTGCACATATTTGATATCTTTGATACTACAGGCGAAGCCTCATCCACACACTATCTGAATCCATGCAGTATACCATGCATTGAATATGACAATGCACTCAGCATTATACTCGCACCGCATGCATCTCGACGCATACACCACTATCGATGGCACGAGGCCACGCCGCCTTCCAGCAGCGATAGTGAACAGTCAGATGATGCGCCTATACCACAACCTTCGGCATCTGTGCCCGTGATACCTCGACGAAGAAGACTGTCTACCACGTTCAGCAATCTCCTCGGCCTCAAGTCCTCCACATCTACTCACCATATACCCACTTCATCTTCCTCCACTACTCTGCATCACGCTGCAAACAGCAGCAGCAGCAGCAGCAGCAACCAGCCTCGGCCCTCCACATCTACCAGCACGCTACTCAAGAAATCATCGCGCGAATTCTACAAGTCTGTTCGCATCCGTCGCCATTCATCCTACAATGACTACGGCTACGCCTGCCAAATGAAGACGGATCAGTACATCAAGCAGCACATCAATAGCCTGACGCACAAAGTGACACCGCCGCCCTTGCCCAACTTTGACGAGAGACCACGTCTTGTCCATTCCATTCGCACCACACCTTTGGGAAACGCAGCCAAAGAGATTGTCAATGTAGCCAAGCATGGCGACCGCGTGGCCACCGTGAATCGACATGGCGACATCTCGCTGTACGCGCTCAACGGAACCACGGCAGCCAGAGTGAGCTACTCTTTGCAAGAGATCCAAGATTGGATGGAACAGCCCGACGATATCAACAGAGACGACGACGATCTATCGGATGGATATGACTTTGTGCGATCGAGATTAGCAATGGGATCCATGGGATTAGTGTACGGCTCTAAAAATGGATCGCTTTGGTGGCTGGATTTCGGATGCAGAGCCACAGTGCCGACATGATCAAAATCAATCAAACAATCAAAATCCAATTCAGGTCCAGCTACTCGAGTGTACATCTTGTAAAAAGTGTTCCAGCATCTCATAGTGCTATACATACGAAATAAAAGAAAAAAAAAAGGCAGCTTTATACCATGACATATTATCTCGTCCACAATGGCATTTCTCGCTTGATTGTTCCACACTCCCCTTTCAATATATCAGTATATCATTGTTGGATATCCCCAAACAAGATCCAATGTTGTTGTGGCAGTCACCAAGACAATGTTTCCTGAAGTGCACCTGTCTTGGTCCATCCGTTTTGACACTATAGCGTTCTCTCTCTCTTTTTTTTTCTTCTTCTTTGCTCAACTACATATACGCGCAACATCAGAACATGAGCTGGCAAGCACTAGACACTTCCAACAGCCGAAATGACGAATCAGACGGTACCTATGAAACAGAAAGTGATAGCGAATACGAAGACATTGAAATCGCAGGCTGGGGCGACAATGCCAAACAAGAAGTGAGTTGGAACACTTTGATTGATCCCTCTGTAAAGGTCAAGGCTGGTGGCATTGGTTCTGGCGATTTGCATAGAAGAGGTGGCAACTTCAAACCGCTCTCGGAGGCTGCCATCTTGGCACAACGACTCAACAAAGGTGTTCCCTCCAAGAAATCATCTAAACCCAAGAAACCAAAAAAGAAGTCGTCTGCTGTCACTACCCAACCAAAGTTTGGAAGAGTAAATCGTCCCTATGTGCCAATGGTAAGACCTGTTGCGCCCGCCAGAGCACCCATCAAGAACCCATCTGCCTCTACTTGGGGTTCTATTCCTCTATCTGATACGCCATTCTGGGAAAAGAAGCAAGATCCTCCAAAGCCCACCACAGTGCCTGCTGTTGCTCATACTACTACTACTACCACCACCACTACTACTACTACTACTCCTGCCCCTGTGGCTTCATTCACTCAACAACAATCGAGTACTGTCCCACAACTTCCAGTCTTTGAATTCCATCCACCCAATATACCAAAAATTGCTAAAGCTCCTCATGAACCAGTGGACAGCAAATCATTTGCACCCAACTCGATCCAAAACAACACCTCCTCCTCCTCCTCCTGGGTATCAAAAGCACCTATTGAAATTGAATACTCGCTGTTGAATCCACCTAATCTTACGCCAAAAATCAAGACGCTGTCATCTCACAAACTGCCTGCTTTCAATGTCGCTCCTGCTGACGAACCACCAAAAAAAGAAGCTGCCATCACCATCAACACCACCGCCACCAAATGGAACATTGAGGCTCAAGGTTTCACTCCCCTCGCCGCAAAGACAGACACTCTCAAATGGAATGTGGATGCTCCAGGATTCACTCCCGTTGCCAAAGCAGCCGAGACTCCCAAGTGGGATACGTCTGCACCTAGCTTTGTGCCTTCCACAGCCTCTACACCTACCTTGTCCTCTGCACAGAGCCCCATCTCAGGTCCTGTTTCCTTCAATACGAATGCTCCTGTGTTTGTACCCACATTTGTGCCACCACCACCTGTCAAAAAGATTTTGAAAATTACATCTCCTAATGCAGCACATGCAGACACCACTGCTACGTCTACTACTAATACCACCACTACCGCTACCTCTACTACGACTACTACACCCCATGTGAAAAGCCGAGTTCATTTAGATCAATCCATGTTACGCAGACATTTGGATATCAAGCCCTCTACTACTCCTCAAAAGACGCAGTCAGAGCAATCTCATACCACCACTACCACTACCACCACTACCACATCAATAGAACATCAATTGGAATCTCAAACTCAACCTGAAAGTACACGAGGATTTGAGCGTGAGCCCTTCTTGAGAATTCATTTGGAGATTAGCGAGGGCATCAGTACCAGCATTCTTGTGGAAGAAGGATCCGATCCTGGGAGTCTTGCTGAGGAGTTTGGTATTAATCACAAGTTGAAGATGACGCCCAAGGCGAAGAAGAATATGGCTGCTTTTATTGCTCGATTGATTGATGAGAAAAAGAACAAGGCAAAGCATGGATTGCTGGATTGAATTGATGGTGAATGATCAAATAGTGTTGTACTGGATTTTCTTATACATAATTACCAGAGTTGTCTTGAAAAATACTTAATAAAGTTATTTGTAAAAGTATATGGGTCGTCTTTGCTTGTTGACGTTGAACTGCCAATTGATAGCTAATGGCCGTTGACCATAAACAGTTTAAACCAGTTACCAAAAGGCGTGTCCAGAATTAGTCTTATCCACTGCCTAAATTGATCTTTATGGCCAGCACTCTTGCATTAGTTGGTATACACTTTAAATCAAACATCAACAACAGCACCTGCAATAGAAGTATGTATTACTGCTCTCTATTATCATACACTAACATTAGCTAAATTCAAACGTATAAATACGTTTCTTTCTTTATACAAATCCAACGTTTTTTGTAGCTCACTTTAGACGCAACAATAAAATGCAGTTGATTGATATTGTAATTTACTATTGCTTTTATTATTTTTGTTGAATTATTATAAATATTATTGCACTATTTACAGTGATCTATCTCACTTGCTGTCCTGTCTTTTAGCCAATCGCATCGCTAGAACGGGCTCGACACACACAAAAATCCTAGAAAAAAAATGCGAGGGTTTCCCTCTGTTTTTTCATTAGGCGGGGGTTCAAA
>JAXQGS010000615.1:0-17311 GCA_037040325.1 Mucor sp. M7501 | reverse complement strand
TAACCTAATGTCAGGTCGTAGAACACGATGGCACCTGCTTTGAGGCCGAGATCGCGCTTTGTTGGCGAGATACAAGCAATTCAAACCCTTGATTTTACAGTGTAAAATACATTTGAAGGCTGCTCACTGAAGATTGCGCTTAATAACACCTGATTTGATGGTCTGTAGTATATCATCTAGCAAAACAGTGCATTATTAAACTCTTTGTCCATTGAAAAGCACATATATTCACCCAAAAAGTGTAGCCTACCAATACCGATGAGAGACCCAATGATCTAGAGGAGAGTACTGATCAAATATCGTAGGCAAAATGCAGAGCAATGTTGAGAAATACGGAATGAATATTGTACCGTATTTGGTCCTAAACAGCTTCTAATGACATGAGAAATTACTAATCCAATGCTCCCAGAATCCTTGAAATTTAGCCATCTTTTGAACATTGTATCATTCAATGCACCAAACAGGCAGTGACAAAATAGACTCAACTCTAACCTGAGAGCAGCTCCATAATGTACAATATATAATCTTCAACATGTACATGTGCAACTTTTGAGTTTGATAAATTAGCACCTACATGTAAAGGCAAAGTACCTCCTTTTTGTGCAAATCTTTTATAACAAGCACTTGTACGTTATATATATATAAAACAATGTCTCTCACAGATAGATAATAGACGGCTACTCCACTGGGTTCGACCCCTTGATTTAAGGGATTTGAAATTCAAACTGTCATTTAATCACTCTTAAAGATACTCTAAAAAGAAAAAGTGAAATATACAGCTATACAGCAAATGGTCTTTAACTGATATCTCCTCTTGTCTGAGCCTCTCTTGATGTCTGGTATAATGCACGCATGCCCCAAATACAAAAACAAGGTTATCGAGCAGCTCATACCAAATATTAGCGACGCTATCCGATACGATTTGGTTGCGGTTTTGTGATTAAATGAATGACAACTTTTAAGCAAAGCAATCATCATCATATGCTCAAAATCCAACAACTGTGTCATACAGATATCACTTTTACATATTGATCCATGGTATGTTCTCTATAAGCTAAAAATACCTGAAATTCCCAAAGGTTCAAAGGACAAGATTCATGCCATCAGTCAAATTTTAGTGCTTGTCAAAAAGGTATAAAAAGAGGAGGCATTGTCTGCTTTCGAGAAAAGACCATCATCGTTCTCTTTCTCTTATTATTCATTACAAGTTGACCATGGTTTTCGCTTCATTCAAGAACAAAATTGTCTCCCTCGCCGGTAGCGTTATCAATCAAGTAGTATGCTCTGCTGTTTCTCTCTCCTCGTCTGTCAAAGTCGCTCCGGATGTATTATTGTCTGCTTCAAGTTTCAAGTCCTATGGTTTCTTACAAGACGTTTACTACCCCAGATTTCAACTCGCCAAGGATAATGATTATTGTATCATGGAAGAGCTCGGTAAATTCCCTGTGCGCGTAGAATACAAGTCCAAAAACAAGTTTTCCTCTGCCAAGGAAGCCAAGGCTGCTATGGCTTATGACTTACTGGAAGCACGCTGGTGTCCTTTGCCTCGTAAGGTGGACAGCCCACCATTGTCTGAAAACGCATCTCCCTCCCAACAAGACCCTGCTAATAGCCATATTGATGAACAATGTTATGATCTCGTTGAATACCCTGAACATGCTGATTATGTTGCTTCTACTCTTGCCAGCCGACCAACTCAAGAGACAGGTATCAGTATCAAGAAAAAGAAGGCTTTCAAGTTTGTAAAGTCAAAGCTCTTGCGTTTCTCTCAAAAGTAATTTGTTATAAATACGTGTGATGCTCATTATCAAATAAAATCTCAATTTCGCTCATTACAACAAGATAAAACATGCCTTTTATTTAATCAACACTACTCATCATAGAAAGCTCTTATTGTGAGATAAAATGGCTGAAAATATATACATGATAAAAGAGCAAAATTTCCTTTCATGAAATGTAATCCAGTGAATTCATGGTTATGATTCTCAAAGTCAAATGTAAAACTAGATATACTTGCATGCGTCATCTGTTCATCAGCTCAACTATACTATGTCGCATGGTTTAGAAACCTCACCATATTCCAATTTAACAACACCAAAACCATACAAACTTCTAGAGATGAGTTGATTCACAATGTTAAAAGCAATGTCTACTCTAACCATAGTACAGAATAGCATTAGATTTTTAGTAAATCATGCCTCTTTGTTAAATCTGGGTTATTGCCGCGCTTAAGCTTTAAATATATCCCATATTACACACTTTTGCTCCGTATCTTGCCTACGATATCTGATCAGTACTCTCTTCTAGATCATTGGGCCTCTCATCGGTATTGGGAACGCTTTTTGGGTAAATCTGTGCAGAAATCCTTTGAGAATCTCGCGCTTTTCAATGGACAAAGAGTTTAATAATGCACTGTTTCGCTAAATGATATACTACAGACCATCAGATCAGGTGTTAATAAGTACAATGTGCAGTGAGCAGCCTTCAAATGTATTCATCACTGTAAAATCAAGGGTTTAAATCGCTTGTATCTCGCCAACAAAGCGCGATCTCGGCCTCAAAGCAGGTGCCATCGTGTTCTACGACCTGACATTAGGTTAAGAATCACTTTTCAGCAATTTTTGGGGGATCGAGTTGATCATTGATTTTTAGCAAATTTTGCCCTGTACTAGCAAGGGAAAAATCAATGATTTTGAATGATGGAGGTTTTCACCTCAAAAACGAAGTTTTCTACTAAGGTGTTCCTATGCTCAAAACAATCGTAGAAACGCATTGGAGCATGTAAAAGTTTCTTCAGATCAATTTACTATAGTGTTTGTAGATCTTTTCTCCGAAAACGTGTTTTGCTATTTTCGACAGTTACTCCCCACAAACTAAAGGAATCGCTTCGAGTTTAATACCATTGAATTCCTCGTTCAATTTTGCATGTATAGGCTTAGAGAAATACCTGCTCTTCGAGTAGAAAAATAATGTGTAATTGCCCCTGAAAGGTTTTGGGATGTCCAAATGCAGGATCTGGAGGATCACAAAAAGCTTTGAAATTCAATCCCAGCTCCGGCTGTTTTTTGCCCTGGCATCCACCATTTGTATAGTAAAAGACATTTTATAGACGTCTAAATTGCTTTTGTTACGCTCACTCTCTACCGGAGTTACCCTGTAGGTGCCGATCGCACGCTGCTGCATTTTGAAATTTTAGTTTAACGAATCTTCATCTCGGGAAATCTTTTGCATGGAAGAATATTCGCTACAGATTGTTGGAGGAGCCGGGATTTCTTTTGACAGAAGACAAGCTCCGTTTAGTGAAGTAGGGTTTGGCGATTATCCTAATGAAAAAAAGAGAGGACCCTTGCCAGGAAATTCCTTGATATCAATAGTAGCATATACTTTTGCTCTGGTCTACTTGGCAATATCTACGGCGATAAGGATTTATAGCAGATTTTGACATTCAAGCAACGAGAGACAGTGATCTTGATCTGATCTGTAGTGTCAAAAAAGACAGGTATAATAATGGAGTCTGAGCTTTTAGGGAGATTTCAGAGGTTACCGAAATAGCATAAATTGACAATTCTGGATCGTGTAACAAGTTATGAATCGTAAACAAAAGATACAAAATACTGCGGTAGTATTAGTGTCCTTGGTTCAATGGTCATCAGTGGGAGGCAAGAGTCATTTGCTACATATCTGAGCAGGCGGACCCCGATCACATTGCTGATTACTAATCCACCTGGTTAAATCAACAGAATCTCATCTTGAAGGCATGAGCAATCAATGAAAAATAGATGGTAATTCTGCTAAAGAACACTTTGAAACATTGGCTAAAGAAAGAAATAAGGTTCAGATTGCCATAGATTTTTGTTTGACATTTCACAAATAAGATTACAGAAATTACAGACACCATCTGTGTTTATAAATAAATAAACCCTTATGGTCCTGTCAAAGTGTAAAAATCTTCTCTCTTTTTCACACTCTTTCGTTACATCCTTGCTAATTTTACATGACTATCCAACTCTACAAGTGGTCCTCCAAGGACCAAATTGAGCAACTGAAGCGATACCTCGCTCAAAACGGACCTACCACATCCACCATGTTGGGTCTCCTTTTGCAGACGGGTCTCTACCCCTCAGTCGATCCCATCGAACCAGTCATCTGGTCATCGCACCCTGATCCATTCAATACGAGCGATGTGGTTGTGTGGATCATTGACAGAGGCGAGTGCTTTTTGCGCACGCTTGTCAGTTCCAAGATTCACCTGGACCAAGCACCCATGCACCCAGAGAGCCTTGCCAAGCTGAGAGCTGGTGAAACCAGCTTGGAGCAGCCCTTATTTATGAATCCTGACGACGAGACATTGTATCAGCATAGTATGAAATTATACGCTTCCGTCTTGGATTACTTCTTTTCTCAAAACTACACAGCCAACGATGGTATTGTCAGCAGATGTTTTCAGCTTTTGTCATGAAGCCGCAGTTGATGAGCTAACCCGATTTCTCAATGTATAGAAATCAAATTGGACGACACAGGCTTATTGTGGGCACCAGCATTAGCCACAATTATAGACATGCAGCTTCTGTCCCGATGCTTCATTTTTGTTAGACAAGCCTCGCTTCCCATACCACCCGTCAAGCTGCCTGAATCGGCCATCATGGATCGCTTAACCAGCCAGGAAGATGTGATGCTTACAAGAAACAGAAACAAGATCCTGTTTGATCCCAAATACGTCCAAGATGGCTGCCATATGTCCAGTGGCATCCGGATCAACGGCGACTTGGCTGCCAATGCCTTTACACACAGAGACAGTACTGTATTTTTTTTTAGCTCGGAATGGGGTAAAACGCTGATACTAACGCATTGCTTGTCTCTATAGTGCTTGTCGGTGCTCTTCATGTGCTGCCAGAGTATCGCCGCAAAGGATTTGCAGAGATGATCTTGTCTGATATTTGCAGACAGCACAAGGAATTCTTCCAACACCATTTGCCAGCTGACATCTCTCTGGACCACGTCTATTTCACTGCCTGTGTTGAGCTATACAACGTGCCCAGTGCTAGCTTCTTTACAAAATCAGGCTGGACGAGCGTTGGTGCTGGTACACAATGGATCCAGGGAAAGAGAAGAGCTCAACAATAGATACATTATATATAGACTTGTCCGTTGAAATAAAGAAGCCTGTCATCTGAATGGCTGGAACATTGGTTTTGCCTCGATTGCTGTACCACATTGCTGTATCTGTGGAACGACGTCTGGCGAGAGAAGAAACATGCCACCTGTGATAATTTGTAATGATGGGCTGTATGTGGACGCAATGGAATGGCTATTGTGTACATCTGCTCATCATAATGACACCATGTCCCAAATCCAGCATACAGCAGCGCCCATCTCGGTGCTTGGTGACAAATGTGCCAGCGCAAAATGAGCGCATGATTCAGAACATCCCATCGTCTATCGATGCCTCTTTGTATAAACAGATCATCGTGACTCCATCCTCGCTTGCACACCTCCTTCCAAACACTGCCTAAAGACACACTCTCAAACCTATAATCCAAACTTCCAAAAGGGATTACAGACAGAACCAAAACTTTTTTTTTTTAGTCTTTTTTTCGTTTTGTTTGAGATTTCCTATTTCTTCCTTGTTCTTCTTTTCCTTTTCTTTTTGCCTTTATCAGCATGGCTAGAAAAACGTTCAAAACCATAGAAGCAGATGTGGATGCCGGCACGCATGATGATCGACTTTACAACAAGGCCTTTGAGGGCTTCAGAGCCAGTTTGCGAAACACCCTTATCCCTCTTGTCCGCCACGAAACACCCATATTAGCCTCCATGCAGGTAAAAACAACCCACCGAAAGCGTGTGTGTCTGTCATGCCAATGCTCTTTTGCTCATAGAAATCAATCCGCACGCCTGGTTTAGATCGGTATTTTGTCTGGACAGCTAATTTGGGCACACATACCTTTTTCATGATATTCCTGCCAATTCTGATTTGGTTTGGCAATGCAGAGCTTGGAAGAAAGTGAGTCTCGGGCGGGTGGTTTCCATGGAAACATGTGTTGATGCTAATTGTCTTGTGTGTATGCAGTGTTGCTTTTCTGGCAGCGTCTGGTGTGTTTTGGTCTGGATTTGTCAAGGCAAGCAGGCTCGATGATGGACTGTTTTGCCTGTGTCTAACAGTGGAACACCATGTAGGATTTCCTGTGTCTTCCCCGGCCTCTGTCTCCACCAGTGCATCGATTGACCATGTCGCCTTCCGTCGCTCTGGAATATGGATTTCCCTCAACACACTCGACTAATTCAGTCTCAGTAGCCTTGTTCTTGATGTCAATGGCATGTGAAAAGCTCGCCCCTGAGTCGCCTGCACGTTTGATCAGTGTCATTGCGTGCTCGTTTTACGCTGTGAGTGTTGTGTTTGGCAGGATCTATTGCGGCATGCACACAGTGACAGGTTCGTTTGTGAGAGAAAGCAAGCAAAAAAGCATGTGCACTCATCGGCTTCATTTCGACGGAAAGATTGTATTGGTGGATCCATTTTAGCTTATTTGGTTTACCTGGCTCAGTGGACATTCAAGGACCAATTCAACGCACTGTTTACAAGCGAATCGTACTGGGGTAAGCGGAAGGATGGCGTTATTGCAATTGCAGTGGGTATTCAGTCGCCTTTTCTTGTAGTATTCATGGCCATTCCCATCTGCTTGATGCTTGTCTCGCTCCAGTAAGTAGCGGTTGCACATGCAAAAAGACGTCAGAGTAACTCAATTTATCAACTGCTAGCCCTGATCCCATGGAGAGATGTCCTTGCTTTGAAGACAGGTAAATAGTTGCAGTGCGGATTCAGTAGAGACACAGCGAGTTAACCGCTTGTTGGCAGTGTCTGCTTTATGGGTGTGTTGATTGGGTTAATGCCAGGAAGTTGGCTGTGTAACCAGACAGACTTTTGTTACACTGGCTTGTCTTCATCTGTTCTATCCACGCACATGGGCATCATGGGCGCCTTGTTTTTGCTAGTCAAGCTGGTTGCTGGCGTCGCTTGTCTGTTCATTTGGCGCATCGGTTGCAAGAAAGTCTGCTATTACATTTTACCGCCAATCTATAGAGTATTCAACCTTCCTCACCGTAAATTTGAAATTGGAGCTAGAACATACAAGAGTTTGCGTAGAGAGAGCATCCACCCTGTGCCCTCTGTCTTG
The DNA here is from genome assembly GCA_037040325.1 of Mucor sp. M7501. NCBI lineage: Eukaryota > Fungi > Mucoromycota > Mucoromycetes > Mucorales > Mucoraceae > Mucor > Mucor sp. M7501. The sequence continues at coordinate 10,136 of JAXQGS010000615.1, read as the reverse complement.
GATTTCCAGTCCATCACGGGCAACATGGAAGACCACGATCATGTGGGCATCCAATCTGCTATTGATCTGAGAGAAGCTCAGGATCAAAAGCTGTCCTATCGTGGTGGTGGTAATGTCAAGGAAGAGATGCCCATCTCAACATCTGCCAACGACAAGGAGGTGTTTGACCCCACTTCACTATTGATCGTCGAGGATGCTCCACTTAGATATGATGTGGACATTGTTACCAAATTGATTGTATACGCTGGTAAGGCTAGTTTGTGTAAAATGACCAGCATGTTGTGCTGATGTGTTCTTGTAGGCATTGGCTTTGTCGCCGTGTATGTGGTCCCCATGTTGTTTCAACTCATGTCCCAGCTTGCTGTATAATAATATATATATCCCCTCTCTTATCGCCTTTATATAACTCACTCTTAAACTATCCCCTCCTCCACATTAATCTATGCGAAACGATGTTCTGAAGAAGCGGCTTAATTATTACATGGTGCCTGTCTTTCAGCTCTTTGTTGCGCGTTTCAAATATACTATAAACATCATGTTTTTAATACATACAACAACAACTGTCCATTATCAATAGACCCACAACAAGCACTGACTTGAATTAGTATAGTACATGTTTATTTATGACAAAAAGCAACGCATTTTAATTGACAAGAGTGTCTCTTTAAAAGAGACCAACGACTTCTCCATTGTCATCTAAATCAACATCAAAGAAACAAGGACGGGTAGGCAAGCCAGGCATAGTTTGCATACTGCCAACCAAAGGATAGAGGAAACCAGCACCGACAGAGGCACGGATATCACGAATAGGCACAGTGAATCCAGTGGGGACACCCTTGAGGGCAGGGTCATGACTGAAACTGTATTGTGTCTTGGCCATACAGATGGGGAGAGGAGCAAAGCCTTGGCGGGTATAAGTCTCAATCTTTTCCTTGGCCAAATCGCTAAACTCGACACCATCAGCACCGTAAATCTCGCGACAAATGGCCTCAATCTTCTTTTCAATAGGGAGATCAAGTTCGTACAAGAACTTGAAGTCTGTAGGTTGCTCGCATGCCTTGATGACAGCCTTACCGAGGTCAATAGCACCGGCACCACCACGAGCCCAGTGGTCGCAAGCAACAGCATCAAAGGCACCGGCCTTCAATGAGAGATCACGGACGAGTTCCATCTCGGCATCTGTATCGTTGCTATATACAAAGGTCAGTCAAATAGCCTACTGACATCTCTCTTTAGACAACTTACGTAAAGCGGTTGACAGCAACAAGCACGGGGACGCCAAACTTCTTTGCGTTTTGAATGTGCTTGACCAAGTTGCAACAGCCCTTTTCCAACAACTCCAAGTTCTCGCCAGCATAGGCTTCAGGCAAAGGCTTGCCGGCAATAATCTCAGGTCCATCACCGTGAGTCTTGAGAGCTCTGACAGTAGCAACAATGACAACAGCATTGGGCTGCAAACCAGACACACGACACTTGATATCAAAGAACTTTTCCATGCCCATATCAGCACCAAAACCAGCTTCGGTAATAACGTAACCAGGCTCCATGTCAGCACCGTCAGAACCAGCCAACTTGAGTGCAATCTTATCAGCCAAAATGGAAGAGTTACCGTGAGCAATGTTGGCAAAAGGACCACTAATTGAATAAAAACATAAGCTACTAGGTCCTGGTCTGCTTACTACGACAAAACTTACGCATGAACAATAGTAGGGGTACCTTCAAGGGTTTGCATCAAGTTGGGCTTGATAGCATCCTTCATCAACACGGTCAAAGCACCACCAATACCGAAGTCATCAGCAGTAATGGGCTCGCCCGCCTTGGAAGAAGCAACCACCATGTTACCCAATCTCTCACGCATGTCCTTCAAGTCGGTAGCCAAAGCAAGCACAGCCATGACCTCACTGGCAACAGTGATATCAAAGCCTGTCTGGCGTTCCATACCCTTCTCGGTGGGAGCTTGACCAATGGTGATCTTGCGCAAGAAACGATCATTGACATCCACGCCACGTTGCCAGGTAATAGTACTGGGATCGACATCCAAACGCACGAAACGAGAGATTTCATCTTGGTCCAATTCAGCAGGGTCTGTCTTGGTAATACCCAGCTTTTGGAGACGCTTCAACATGACAGGAGCAAATGAACGAACGCCCTTCTTGGCGGGACACAAGCGGTTGAACAGCGCCTTGTCAGTTTGAGTGTTTTCGTGGAAAATACGGGCGTCAATAGCAGCAGCCATCAGGTTGTTGGCAGCAGTGACAGCATGAAGATCACCAGTCATGTGAAGGTTGAATTCGTCCATGGGGATCACTTGAGAGTAGCCGCCACCAGCAGCACCGCCCTTGATACCGAATGTAGGGCCTTGAGAGGGTTGACGAACACAGGCAAAGGCAGCCTTGTTCAAGTGAGCGCCCAGGGCTTGCACAAGACCAATGGTAGTGGTAGATTTGCCCTCACCAAGAGGCGTAGGAGTGATACTACATACACGCTGTTCAGCACAAGATGTTGTCTACCATGCCAGTATACGTACCCAGTAACAACAATATAGCGACCGTCTTTACGGTGGTCAAGTCTGTTCAAGACATCGAGGTTGATCTTTGCTTTGGCAGTACCGTACAGCTCATACTACAAACACTGCTTAGCATACACGAATCCAAACATGCAAGGTGCAATGCTCTACCGTACCTCACTAGCACTCAAGCCAATTTCTCTGCATAGCTCGTCAATGTGCTTGGGAGTTTGTGCCTTGGCAATTTCGATATCAGAGGGAACGGGCTCCTTCAAATCCAACTCGAGAGCAGAAATGTCACGCTTGCGGCTCAAAGTCAACCAACGCTCAGCGCTGATGGCGGTATTCTGCATCAACATGGCGACCGTCATAGGGCCAACACCTCCAGGGACAGGTGTGATGAAGGATGCGACTTCCTTGGCCTTTGCAAATTCAACATCACCGACCCAGCGAATACCAGACTTCTTGGTGGCATCTAAAGAGCGTTTCAGCTCCCTGGATATCTGGCAAACCTTAACTGTATAGTATTCATGGCTTACCTTCAACAGCATTAGTTCCGACATCGATAATAACGGCTCCCGGTTTAATCCAGTCTCCCTTGACGAGCTCGGTCTTGCCAGCAGCAGCAACGACAATATCAGCTGCTCTGACCTACATCCAACATGTCAGTTCATCATCTAGACATGAGATACACACACAAAATGGGGGATACTTACAATGGCTTCAATGTCGGGAGTTTTGGAGTGACAGAGGGTAACAGTGGCATGTTCAGCAGTGAGCAAGGTGGCAACGGGTGCGCCCACAATATCACTGCGACCAACAACAGCAGCCTGCTTGCCAGCAATGTCAATGCCTGTAGATTTCAGCAAATGGATGATGCCCTTGGGAGTGCAGGGCAAGAAGAGAGGCTCGCCGCCCTTCTTGGCCATGTTGCCAATGTTGATGGCATGGAAGCTAGTAGGGCTTAGTGTTTGCCCGCTCTGACCTTGTCCCACGCACTACTTACCCATCTACGTCCTTTTGATAGTCAATAGCTTCAATCACAGCAGCTTCACTGATGTGCGAGGGCAATGGCATTTGAACAAGGATACCGTGGACTCTGTAGTCGTTGTTGAGTTGCTTGACCTTTCTCAAAAGCTCGCTTTGGCTGATGGTCTCGGGCAGCTTTTCCATGGTGATGGAAATGCCAACCTATATATGCACAACATGTCAACATTCATGCCAGCAACACACATCCCGGTGCCTCTGCAACAAACCTCCTTGGCAGCCTTGTCCTTCATCTTGACATAGATGGAGGAGTCCTCGCGAGCGCCCACTTGGATCATGGCCAAGTGAGGGTTGAAGTGGGGATACTTTTCCTTGATGGCGAGGATCTTGTCTTTGGTTTCGTTGCGAACAGCTCTAAAATCAGGACATGTCAGATCTTTCTGCCTTGAGACCTCCCCCCACCCGCCGAATACTTTACTGGGCAATCGCCTTTCCGTCAATGAGGGTTGCAGTCATGTTACTGTATGAGCGTTTGAGTACGGACAAAGAGGTGAAACGTGAACGCGAGAGGGCTGACAGCATTTAAAAACGAAATGGATGCGTGTGACAATTGATGGAAGGCCGGGGGAGTGTAAAACAAGAGATGCTGTTTGAATAGCCGAAGGAAAGCACCATATCAAAATGCATCAAGATCTATTGTGCTATGTATTACCCATTCAAAAGACAGTCCATTTCAAGATCATCTCTTGTTGTGTCTCAATCTCGATTTCGATGAGACTTTTGACTAGTATACAAACATTGACATCAAGTTCCAAAGGACGTAATCTGCTGCAAGCATAAGCAAATGTTGTTGAATGTGGAACCTCTCTTTTAATTGCTCGAGGGCATTGTATCACAGAGAGAAATCGTGAGAGAGGAGCAGGAGGGCGGGGTCCTCGAATGGCAGTAGCGTCTGACTCACTCCAAATTTGCAAAAATTGCATGATTTCGGAGATATTCAGGGGTACGGGTGTCATGGCCATCCATATCATGGGAGCCTCTTTCGTAAGTAGATCGTTGATAAAGCAGTTGATTAGAACCAGCAAACTCTTTTCTATTGTGCAATACTAGACAGTTTTAGCCAACAAATTTGCTTTCGTAAGATGATACCAGCCTGATTGTTGTAAATTAGGGTAGGAACATTATCGAACTATCATGGCCCTTAGTTGGCAAATTTCAGGGCTTGAATAAGGTCGCAAAGAAGTATATGCAACTCAATTAATTAGACTTCAATGGCTCAAGTATAAGGTTCCTTTTATTCTCTATAAACGATTGCTATCTCACCTCAAATATGGTCAATCGACTCCAGCATGTTGATGCAGATCAGAAAATTACCCACAGCAGAATAACCCGGGAAATTTGACCAATATCAATGAGATATCCAACAATTTCAACGAGATTATGTCTCTACATAATAGCCAGGCTATGGTATAGTACTTTTTGGTATGCAACACTCTGTTTAATAGCTTTCAAATGCATTTATTATCCTCATAATGGAGGCATTATTAGCCCTTTTTGGAGCAACTGCTGAAATTTGATTGGTTGAGAGCCCGACGGCTATTTTTTTGTTTTGTCCCGATTCGTTGATTTTGATCAAAAATCGACCTCTTCGATCTTTTTTGCAGGATTTGACTATGTAAAAATTTATGGTCGTCGCATCTGTTCTAAGGCCTTCTGGGAGTACTTTTCAAGACGAATCTAATGGTATCAATTAAAATACATGTTTTGAACAAACATAGTGAGCTATATCCAAAAATATGAAATGAGGTTTTCTGCCAAAATGTCAAAATTTTCCATATAAAGGTTTCACAAACAACGTTTTACAAGTTGCGTTGGATCAAGGGAGACATTTTGAATTAATATATACCTTAGTAGAAGTCTTCATTATTGTGATCAAAAACGCGATCGTTTGATTTTCGTGATTTTTCATGGGGGGTTACTCATGCTTTTGAAGCAATTTTTGATGATGTTTTTTAGGTCCCTAAAAAGTGGGGCAAAGGTGTCAGTAAGTAATTGCTAGTCGAGAGCAATGATAGAGTGCTATTTTGGAGGTCTAAAACAGCTTCTAACGCGAGAAAACACGGCTCAAATGTACCCAAATTACGCTGTAAATGGTATATATTCGAGTGGTGGGAGGTAGTGCAAGTAAGTAGAGTTTGATTTATCTCTTGTGATTCAACATTGGGGTATTCGGGCGAGCTTGTTGTGCATAGCTACTAACATGTGGCATCGCAATGACATATGATACAGCACCACACTGACTTGAAATGTGTGGCTGCCGTGATATATGACAGTTGCTAGTTTCATATAAAAGCACAGGCTCTCTTGCGCTGCTTACATGCACTCTTTTTTTCCCACTCGCCTTCCTTTTGATTGATAAATAGTAGAAATGAAGATTATTTGTAGTATTTGCTTGCAGGAAATTGGTCGCAACGAGGCTGTATCATTGGCCGTCTGTGGTCATGTATTCGATTTGACATGGTATGTATACGTTGATGGCATGGTATCCTTATTGATACGCTAACCTCATTTGACAGTATTTTACACTGCTTGCAGGTGAGTAAGCGATGTCCTCTGTGCAGTCAAGAGGTATTTGGAACCACTCAGGAGCATCAGTTCATCCGCATGTACTTCTCGACGGACAACTCGGATGAAAAGACCATCAATCAATTGAAATTCAAGATAAATACAATGTCCAAAGAGATGCAAAAGCTGCAGGATCAAACAAAGGAATACAATGCCTTGAAGCAGCAACACATGGAAGCCAAAGAAGAGATCCAGAGATCCAGAGAGCTGATCTCCCTCTTGCATGAGAAGTTTAACAATTTGAAGGTCGAATTAAGCATGGCCAAGGTGGACTTGAAGAAGAACTAAAAGTCATGGCGAAGGAAAGCTCTCTTGATAGGCATCGCTCATATAATAGTTACCTCCATCGTCTTGCTCTAATAAAACTTGGGCACTGCAAGCCCATTCATGCCACACATCTTGATAGACAACAGTGTAGTGACTCCTTTCCTGTTCTACAGAATAGAGAGTATTTAAAAGAGACCGCAGCTTTTTTTTTTCTTCGTCTTTCTTTCTCTATTAAATCACTCTGCACAATTCACCATGTCTGAACGTAAGGTATTGAACAAGTACTTTCCTCCAAACTTTGATCCGGCAAACATCCCGCGACAGTAAGTGTCTTTAGCAACACAGAAAGAACGCATTGTCTCATCCATTGCACCCATTGCAGAAAAAAGCCCAAGGATATGCAGCACAAGGTGCGTCTCATGTCGCCCTTTTCCATGCGCTGCGAGAGTTGTGGTGAATACATTTACAAGGGAAAAAAGTTCAACGCGAGAAAGGAGACAGTGGAGGGAGAAATGTACCTCAACATCAAGATCTTTCGCTTTTACATCAGGTAAGACGACTGCTGAAAATACATCGTCAACAGGCCCTTCTAAAAAACATGCGCTGCTCATAGATGTCCCCGTTGTTCTGCAGAAATCACCTTCAAGACAGATCCCAAGAACACAGACTACGTGGCCGAGAACGGAGCCAGCAGAAACTTTGAGCCGTGGCGTGGCGAAGAAGACCCAGAATCAGGATCTGACGACGAACCCGATGATCCCATGAAGTCGCTGGAGAGCCGTACAATGGATTCAAAGAGAGAAATGGACATTATGGACGCACTGGATGAAATTCGTACTCGAAACGCTCGATCAGAGCGCCTGGACGTGGATGAAGTGCTGGATCGCTTTTCGGCCGAGGATAAAGTGGTGATTACAGACCGCATGAAGAAGGAAGAGGAGGAAGATGAGCGACAGGCAAAGGCGATTTTTGAGAGTGCGGACGGACAACAAGTGCGAAAACTAAAGGAGGCTGAACCAGACGCTATTTCGTTGGTGGGTCAGTCAGCAAAGGATATACCCTCGTTTAAACCAGCTGCCATCATCAAAAAGAGAAAGCAGCCTGCATCCAGCTCCATTGTCGTGGTGAAAAAGCAAAAGAGCGAAGCACCAAAAGCAGCCAATGCGTTATCCCTACTCGCCAATTACGACGACGATGATGATGACAGCAGTTCGTCCGATTAAGCACTCGCAATAAACAAGTAGAATCCATGTATTTATAACTATCATGCAACTCTCTGGAGCGATTTCCACGTGATTTATTAAAGAAGGGCTACTAGTATATACTACAAACAAAAGCGGGTATGATCACAGGGAAATGTACATGGATCTCTTTTTGCCCGCTGGATAGACGATCATGGCAGCAGCAAACAAACCAGCCGAGAGCCCCAATGCAATAGTCAGCATCTGCATTGGGAAATTGCCTTGCGTCAAATCCGTCTGATGTAATACAGAATATGCGCCTCGAACACCTAAGGATACAAGGAAAATAAGGTTATCTTTGATGAAATCTGTTTCAATACGAGCCAGAAAGTTACCTATACTTCCGGGCACCAGCAGAGTGACACCTACGCAGAGCGGTGCCAAGGGTGGCTCGCCAGTGATCTTGAGCGCAAAGTTGGAGTAGAGGCCGATAGCAAAAGCAGCAATGCTGCCTACAATCTGGCCATCTGGGATCACCTTGCCCAGAAAGTAGGAGAGACAAAAGGCAATGGTAGCCGAAAGTGTTTGCGATATCCACTGCTTTCGAGAAGAGCCATAGGACAATGCAATGGCGATGCTGAGAACGGGCAAAAGCAAAATGTAAAACCAAGGAGACACCAAGGGCTGCCCGCACAAACCGTCTTCTGGCGCACTGGGATCAATGGCATTATAGACGCTGCTGCCCACCTGCAATCCGTATGCCAATTGAAATGCATAAAAGACAGCATAGACAAGCCGAACAATACCCGTGGTGACATGTCTTGCGGATAGTTCAATCTGTGGAGGGTCTATTAATAAGTGTGTATGCGTGCATGCTTAGATAGCTAGCCACTTACCACGCCCACTGTCATGGTGTAGCCAGGCAGCAGAATCAGGATCGCAGACAGCACCACGCTGGTAAAGCAGCAGTACTTGTGCAGCGCTCGAGTGATGATGGCCACCGCAACAGACGCTGATATCTCAAACACCCTGGCGTAGATTGGGAAATGCGCAGACAAGATATACAAAATGGCCACCAGCAGGCCCAGAGCGCCGCTGATGGATGCGTCGACCCAGGTGCCGCCAAACATCATGGCCGAGGCAGTGAAGCTGCTCAGCGTGAAGAAGGTCACTGTGGCCCACACGCCGCATGTGGGAGGCGCCGTCGCAACGTCATGCAAGAGCACCAGACAGCGATCTAGATCGATCTCGCCGCGCTGGAAAAAGTTCATGATATCATTGATCTTTGCTATTTTGCCGTTGTCGAAGCCTTGGGGCGACTTGACCATGATGGACTGGGTCTCGTCGCCGTCAGTGAAAGTGATCAGAACAGAGTCGGGCAAAAAGGAGAAGGAAGCGTCCAGCTCCAGCAGCTTGGATGTGTGCTGCAGCGTCTCGTCGACTCTGTGGCAGGGACACCCGCACTTGAGCAGCAGGCGGCCCAGCAGGATGATGATGCTCTTTTTCTTCTCGTACAGCAGCTCGTCCTTTTCGCAAGGCGCTGCATGGATGCTGTGCTGATCGAGGCTGTCATTCAGGTCTGCAGCATGGATGGTGGTGTCTTCATCGTCGTTTCTTACGCCGCTGATGCGGTGCTGGTGCAAATGCTGCGGGTTGTCTCTGGACACCATGATGTCGGCTCGCCGCATGCTGATGGCCGTCGCTATGCTGTTGTCTCGTTTGAGGTCTGTCTGGTAAGAGTTGTGGGGCTGGGTCGACGCATTGGTGGGCACTCGGTCTAGCTTGTTGTTGAAATAGTTGGACTTGATGCTGGCTCCTCGCTCGAGGTCAGGCGTGGTATTGTTCATGGATCTCGAGTTGATGGTATTGGCTCTCCACAGCGAGGGCCTAAAGGGCAACGGCGCATCCATAGCGGGTCCAATGGCGGCCACAGCAGGAGGCACTGCCACAGACTCGCTGGTTTGCTGCCGAGTGAGTCGATTGATGGTCTGGTTGCTGTTGGATCGGATGGGCAATTCAGTCAATGTTGCCTGGGATGCGATGCTGGAAAAGGAGCCTGCATCGTAGTAGCTGGAGGAGAGTGTCTTTTTGTGAGAAACGGGCATTAGTAAGGGTATGTATGTTGGAGAGAAAGAGAGAGAGAGTAATTTTTTGCTGGATTCAGTGAAATGTGAGAATAGGTGCTGCTGCAGTATAATAGTAAATCAAAGATGGTTACAATTGCAAAACACCAGTTAAATTTTATAGCAAATCCAACTGTGGAGCAGTCTAGCTACTACACACTTAAGGTTAGAAAACAAACGTGAACTACAACAGCTTCATGGCATCATCATTAATAATGGTTGGGTGGAAAACAGGGTTGCTTGAGAGGCATTGCGTGTCGGCAAATGCTACGGGGGTTGCTGCTATTAATACTACTGCTATACTCGATGTACGTGTGTGTTGCACATGTATACCTTGGCTCTCTCTCTCTCCAAGGCGCATCATCCATCATCGCTCGCCTTTTCTCCATTCTCTGCCTGATAACTGATCCAGCACCAGCCCCTGATTCGTCGATCAGATCCGTGTGC